>CAUYSK010116876.1:0-23009 GCA_963575035.1 Avahi laniger | reverse complement strand
AATTAATGGGACCTGATCAAATTAAAAAGCTTTTGCACAGCCAAAGAAACTGGAACCTGATCAAATTAAAAAGCTTCTACCCAGCCAAAGAAACTATCACTAGAGCAAATAGACAACCTACAGAATGGGAGAAAATATTTGCATGCTATATACCCAATAAAGGCCTGATAACTAGAATCTATATAAAACTCAGGAAAATCAACAAGAAAAACTCAAACAACCCCATTAAAAAGTGGGCAAAGGACATGAACAGAAACTTTTCAAAAGAAGATATACTTATGGCCAACAAACATATAAAAAAATGCTCAATATCTCTAATCATCAGGGAAATGCAATTCAAAACCACAGTGAGATATCACTTAACTCCAGTGAGAATGGCTTTTATCAAAAAGTCCCAAAACAACAAATATTGGCATGTATGCAGAGAGATAGGAACACTCATACACTACTGGCGAGACTGCAAACTAGTACAACCTCTATGGAAAGTAGTATGGAGATACCTCCAAGAACTAAAAGTAGAACTACCATTTTATCCAGAAATCCCACTATTAGGCATCTATCCAAAGGAAAAAAAGATATTCTATAAAAAAGATAACTGCACGTGAATGTTTATAGCAGCACAATTCACAATTGCAAAAATGTGGAAACAACCCAAGTGCCCATCGATACATGAATGGATTAATAAAAAGCGGTATATGTATATCATAGAGTACTACTCAGCCATAAAAAATAATGGTGAACTACCTCTTGTATTATCCTGGATGGATTTGGAGCCCATTCTTATAAATGAAATATCACAAGATTGGGAAAATAAACACCACATATATTCACCATTAAATTGGTGCTAAGCAATCAATACTTATGTGCACATATGGGAAGTAACATTCATTGGGTGTCAGGCAGATGGGAGGGGTGAGGAGGGTATGGGTAAACTCACACCTAATGGGTGCGGTACATGCTGTTTGGGGGATGGGCACTCACGTAGCTCTAACTCAGACGGTGCAAAGGCAATTTATGTAACCAAAGCGTTTGTATCCCATAATACTCTGGAATTTAAAAAAAAGAAATTTTAAAATAAAATAAAATAAAGTGAGATAACTGAAGTCTTTAACTGTTATTGCTAAATTGTCTATTTCTCCCTTCTATTCTGTTAGTTTTTGCTTCATATATTTGGGGATATGTTGTTTAAGTACATATGTTTATAATTGTTAAATCTTCCTGATAGTATGGCACATCTATCATTTTAAAAGTCCCTCTTTATCTATAGTAACCATTTTTGTGTTTTAAAGTCTTTTGTGTGGTACCTATGTAGACATCCAGCTTTTCTATGATTGCTGTTCATGTGGCATTTCTTCCATCCTTTTACTTTCAATTTGTATTTTTTAACCTAAAGTGTGGCTCTTGCAGAAAGCATTTAGTTGGAGCTTGATTTTTGAATCCAGTCTAACAATTCACACTTTTTGATTGGATTGTTTAATCTATTCAAACTTAATGTTATTATTGATATATTTGGATTTAAGTATGCCATTTTAATTTTTGTTTTTATGCCTCATGTCATTTTTGTTTACTCTTGATTTTTTATTACTTTCTTTTGCATTAACTGGATATTTTCTAGTGTAACATTTTAATTGCTTTAATAATTTTGTATAATATTTTTGCATTATTTTCTTACTGGTTGGGGTAGGGCTTATAATATACGGTTTAACTTATCAAATTTTATTTCAGATTTATATTAAGCTACTTTCAGTGGGATGCAGAAACATTTCTCCTACATAGTTCTATTCCTCTTCTGCTTCTTTGTACTATTAGTACTATATATATTATATCTATATATGTTACAAGCCCAGGAATACATTGTTATAATTATTGCTTTATATAACTTTGTCTTTTGTATAAGCTGGGAGAAGAAAGAAGAGCAATTATACATTTATACTTTTTTACTTTAACATTCTTACCATTTTGTAGTTCTTTTCATTTGTTCCTTTGAATTCCGGTTACCATTAGTGTCATTTAATTATTCCAAAACAGCTTTACTTTCAGTCACCTCATTTGTGTTACTTTCTAATATATTACATTTCTGTGTGTTATAGGAACAACAATACAATTACATACATATTCTTTGATATAATTATGTTTAAATCAGTTAAGAAAGGAGAATAAATTTGCAAATGTATTATTCTTTTTTCTTTTTTTAAACAGAGTCTCACTCTGTTGCCCAGGCTCGAGTGCCATGGCATCAGCCTAGCTCACAGCAACCTCAAACTCCTGGGCTCAAGCGATCCTCCTGCCTTAGCCTCTCAAGTAGCTGGGAATACAGGATGTGCCACCATGCCCAGCTAATTTTTTCTATATATTTTTAGTTGTCCAATTAATTTCTTTCTAATTTCAATAGAGACGGGGTCTCGCTCTTGCTCAGGCTGGTCTCGAACTCCTGAGCTCAAACGATCCACCCACCTGGGCCTCCCAGAGTGCTAGGATTACAGGTATGAGTCACGGCAACCAACCTATATTATCTTTTATAATTATATAAAAATTACCATTATTGGCACTCTGTTTTATAATGTGGATTTGAATTACTGTCTGGGTTCACTTGCTTTTGGCCATAAGAATCTTAATTTTTTAATACTTGCTTTAAGGCAAGTTGGCTCACAAAAAATTCTCTCCTTTTGCTTATCTGAGAATGTTTATATTTCACTTTTATTTTTGAAGTTTGTTTTATTGGATTTAAGAGTTTTGGATGACAGCGGTTTTTTCCTTTCAATTTTTCTTTACCTTGAATATGACATTCCGCATCTTCTTTCATCCATTATTTCTGAAGAGAAGTCAGCTGTTATTCTTATTAGGGTTCCCTTGAAGTGACAAGCTGTTTTTCTCTTGCTGTTTTCAAGATTTTCTCTTTGCCTCTTTCTTTCAACATTTGACTATGATGTGTCTGGGTAGGATCTTTTTACACTAATCCTACTTGAAGTTCCTGAGCTCCTTGGATGTGCAAATTAATATTTTTCATCAAATTTAGGAAGTTAGCCATTAAATTTTTGAATATATTTTTCTGTCCTTTTCTCTCTTTCCTCTCCTCCTTATACTGCTACTATGCCTATATTGTTGCACTTACGGTATCTGACATTTCTCTGAGACTCTGTTCATTTTTATTCTTTCTATTTTTTCTGTTTTCTCAAATTTCATACTCTCTAATATCTTCAAGATGACAGATTCTTTCTTCTGCTAGATCAAATATACCATTGACCCCCTCTATTCCATTTTTAACTTTGTTTATTGTAGTTTTCAACTTCAGAATTTCTAATTTATAATTTTTTTATCTTTATTGATATTCTTTAGAGGACAAGACATTGTCACCATACTTTCATTAACTTTTTAAGGCATGGTTTCCTTTGGTTCTTTGAACATACCCCTAACAGTTGCTTTGAAATTTGGTCAACTGAGTCTGGCATGTAGATCCTCCTAAAGGCAGGTTCTGTTGCTTTTTATATTTCTTCATGCAATTCAAAGTTTTTTGCTTCTCTGCATCTCTCATAACTTTTGATTAAATACTGGCTGTTTTATAGAATATTGAACTCTGAATATGTATTCTCCTCTCTTCTTTGGGGCTTACTATTGTTACTCTTTGGTTCTTTATTTGTTTAGTTACATAGCTGAATTACTTCAGTGAGTTCCATTTCCCCAACAGTGTGCAATCTCTGGGGTTACTGCTCAAAGGGTGTAATCATGGGCATGCACACAGACACCCTAGGATGAAAGTTCTCCCTAGTCTTGCCCAATTAAATTTGGGCCCTTTTGCCAGGATGATCTTTAAAGCCAGTCTTCGAGGTCTGTTCCAACCTAAGAAGAACTAACTCTTTCCTTGGTTCTTTCTTTCAAACTTCTAATGAGCCTACAGTTTAGCTTCTTGCTCTCATGGCACTACCAGTCTCCTCTTAATTGCTCACCACCTGCATTCTCCATGTCTTTTCTTTTCTGTATTCTGATGTTTTGACATCTGGGGGCCTTGCTGACCCTGGAATGATTGCCCATCCCAGGGTAAATCAATTCCTAGAGACAAGAAACAACTTGCCTGGGAGCATCCCTTTCAAATGCAAACCACCCAGTCCAGAGCCCACACCCCCACCCACCTCTTTTATCAGGCTTTCACACTGACTCCACTTTTACCCGCCATAATCACTCAGGGCCAAGTACCAGAAATCTAAGGACATTTTTTATAGCCTAGGGATCACTAAAATTATTCAAACTAGACAATCCCAAGTTTATTTATGTTCCCTTTGGTTCTGACCAACTCTAGTGCTTCCTTTATGGCCCACTTGTCCCTATTTCTAGAGATCTGTGAGCTTTGACAGTCATTTCTGATGTCTACCTGTCTTGCTATATCTGATCAAAATAAATCCAAGGTACTTTTAAAATACCACCAAAATCTCCTATTTGTTAATAGCACCCTTAAGCTTGAACTATTCCAAATAAAGTCAGTTCCCTGGCAGTGAGCCTTGGAGCTCTCTGATTTTATAGACTCTTTTGCTGAGAAAAATCTCTACAGCCCTGCTGCATAGGACAATTTCCAGAGCTTTTTAATATTTGGATATTTTTTCCTTTTATAGTTTTCATCAGTTACAGTTGTTTCACTGAGGAAAGGGTTCAGGGCTTTTCATGCACCATTCTGGAAGTTACCTCTCCAGCATAGACTTTGAGTTTCCTTGGCTCCAATCTTTGAGATTGCAATCTAGCTTGCATCTACTTCTGACACATGGAAATCTGTCTAGATCTCTGTCTTCTATTTGTCCAGAAGAACAGCTTGACACTCAATCTTCCTCAATCAGCTTGGGCTGCTGTAACAAAATGCAACATATTGGGTGGCTTAAACAGCTGACATTTATTTCTTACAGTTTTGGAAGCCGGGAAATCTAAGATCTAGGTGCCAGCAGATTCAGTTCCTGATGACATCCCTCTTCCTAGCTTGCAGACGTCCACATTTTCTCTGTGTCCTTACATGGGAGAAAGAGGAAGAGAGAACTCTAGACACTAATTCCATCATGGGGGCCCTACCCTCATGACTTTATCTAAACCTAATTACCTCCCAAAGGCCCCACCTCCAACTATCATCACACTGGAGGTTAGGGCTTCAATATATGAATTAGGCAGAGGAGGGCACTTAAACATTCAGTCCACAACAGCTCCAATCATCTTCACTCAGAAAGAGTTACAGCCAAGCCTCCTTATAATACCCTATACCTAGATATTGTATTTGGCCTTTTCTTTGGTATTCCTCACAATCAGTGAGATTTGAGCACACTTTGAAGTTATTTTGATACATATATTTCCAATATTTACTGTGTATTTAAGTTTACATCTAAAAATTGCTTACCTGATTTTTAAAAAATAAATTTTATTAGTCCTAGCATAAACGTGTCCACCTATGTGGAAGGTTGTGGGCATCCCTACCAGTTCATGGGATTAAATGCTGTACCCACAAAAATAAAGGTGATGAACCCATTTAGTCCCATATTGTCACATATTAAGAATTATCATGCTCCTAAGGTACCTACTATTATCAAAGAGAATCTTACTGAATTACAAAATAAGCCATATATAAGAGTAATATTATCTTTGAAGAATGTGACGTAAACCAGTAGGACGCTATCAAAGAAATGTGTGATTGGGGATGAGGGCAGTAGAGACAAGACTAAATTATTAAAGGAAAGAAGAAAACAAGTTCCTTAAGTAGAATCCATTAGTCTTATCTTAGTCTGTCAAATCCTATATCAGCTCTTAAGGAGTATAATTTTAAAACTGCCTACAGTCCACAAAACTGAATAAAAATAAAAGATCCCAAACACATCCGTGCTCTTTCTCATCATTTCTTCTATTCCTCATTCCTATATGCAGCAAATAAACAGGTGCTGTCTCTACTAGCTTGAGAAATCAGTGCAGAGTCTAAGAATTAGCTTCACACTCACCAAAAAATGAATGTCTTCCAATTTCCCAAGGTTCTGTTTGAGTGTACCTATGACTGATCGTTGGTTTGCTGAGCTCCTGCTATATGTCCATCACTGTATAGGGCAGTGTGGAGAATATGGCAAAAGCATAATACAAGGTCTCTAACCTTAAAGATTTTATGCTCTGTTTGGGAAGATAACTGTAATAAACAAGAATGAAATCACATAGTGTAGATTATAAATACATTACAAATTTAGTAATGAATATCATTCTATGCCACGGTGGCTAAGAAATCAAGTCTTAAATTACCCTGTAAATCAGAAAATGTTGTTTTAAATCTGGCCTTCACTACTTACCAGTGGTGTGATTTTAGGAAAATCACTTCGTCTTTCGGACTCTTAATTTCCTCATGTGAAAAAAAAGAAATGATAGTACTTAGGTGAGAGGGCTCTTTGGAAAACAAAATGAGATGAGACACCTGGCCTGACAACATAGGCACATGACCAGCATTAGCTGCATTAGAGGAAAAGAAGGATCTGGGTTGGCAAAAATAAAGCAGGACAAGATTTCCAGGGGGAGTAAAAAGTAAAAGTATCGAACTTTAACTAGGATATAAATGGTTTGTTTTCTCTTCTTTTTTAGGTTACGGTATATCAACAGCTATGGTAGTTTTGCCAGTTCCAATCACCAACACATTAATTCTTCAGTTGTATCAGAAATATTTTCTCCGGAAATATTTGCTAAATCTGTGCAAGCTCAGAATATTTTTTGGCAAGAAGGATGGATACTATTTGACCGTTGTATCTATTTCAGATCCTTACTTAGAATCCTGTGAAATGTTACATATTCAAAATGGAAGTCAAAGCATGTAATTATATATCAGCTGATAAGTGATTTTCTGAATCGATTGTCACCTTTTCCTAATTTTGGACTGTGTTTGCTATTTCAAAGTGAAATGTTGGCATGCCTACTATTTTTTTCTGCTTCAAATCTGGATGCCCAACTGTCGAACTTTTATAATTTTACTTCCTACAGCAGAAGGAACATGTTTTTAGATACACTTTTAAAATTTTGCTCTAACTTATTTTGCCAAAGCAACAGAGTCTTTATGACAGAATAGAGATGCTTGCAACAAACAGAGAAAGAAAAATGAAATTTTACCAAACACAGGAATTTTATAAATTACCTAACACATGGAAGTGGTTGTTGAAGCTGCCTTTCCAAGAGCTTACAAATTCCTTTTGGCTTTTTTTATGTTTCATATTTTAAATTTTGCTGCTATAAGCCATGTTTAGAGTCACAGTATTAAAATGCAGCCACGGATAAGAGGATCTTGTGAAAGATTCAAATCTATAGCATTTTTAGCTCACAAACAGTCCCTATAGTGGTGTGTAATTGAAAGACTACAAATTCTGGCACTATTTAGATTTAGTTTAAAACCTGGATCTTCCATTCACTAGCTGTATGGTTTAGAACAAGTCACTTCTCATCCCAGAGACTGTTTCTCAATATGTGAGTTGGGATAATAATAAGTGAGGATCACACAGTTTGTAAGGGTCACAGTAAACAGCAAATGTAAAGGTTGAAGGGAACAAGATAGAGAAGTAGGACTCTCCAGCAGTTGTTTTCCCTGCAGAAACATCAATTTGAACAATTATCCATCCATGCACAAAAATACCTTCACAGGAGCTAAGAAAACCAGGTGAGAGATGCACCAAAGAGCGTGGGAAGGACAGTTTTACATTACCTGCATTACCCTTTCCCCAGCCCCAAGCAATACGGCACAGAGAAACCATCTGCTTGGGGGGAAAGAAAGGGAAATGAGCACAGGACTCTGCCTTGGATCCCAACACTGGGCATATCAGCATAAATCTTAACACTGGCAGACCCCCATGGCCCCATATTTTAGGCCAGTACCCACAAACTGAGCCCCCAGACCTGCCTTGACACCAGGTAAGACCAGGCGTCCTTCAAGCTTGCATGGTGAACTTCATCTCTGGCCTGTACCCTCAGCTCTGACAGCCCTCAGGCACCCCTGTGAAGCACCAGCCATAGCTGCTTTGGGCTTTCACCTGCCCCTGCTCTGCACCTGCCATAGCAGGTCCCAGGCTTCTGACAGTACCGTGCCAGCAACATCTGCCCCGGCACCACACCTTCCATGGGGGACCCCAAGCTTCTGGCATGCCTCAGTACTGCACCTGCTTCAGGGCTTTCCCAGACAGAGCCCATCTGTGAAGACAGGAATAAACATCTATTTTTTCAAATGTGTAGGCATTGATGTGTGATCAGAAGGATCAAGAACAATTAAGGAAACGTGACACCACCAAATGGACAAAATAAGGTACCAGTGACAGACCCTAAATAAATGAAGATGTATGAACTGCCTGACAAAGAATTCAAAATAACTATTTTAAGGAAGCCCAGTGAACTTCGATGAAATATAGAGAAAAACTTCAACATAATGAGGAAAACAGCAAGAATGAAAAATTTAATAGATTGAATAATTTTTTAAAAATCAAATAGTAAATGTAAAGTGCAAAAATCAAAGGAGCCCATCAGTTATATCTATTATCATTTTTATTAGAGAAATAAATTGGTCAACATTCAAAGCAGATGAAAATTTTCAAGAGAAGGATATTGAGAAAGTGTGGTTGATTTCTTAGAGATCAGAAATATGAAGATTAAAAATATAGGTGGTATAACAAAATAATACATAATAGAGAACTAAATGGATAGGACAGGCACCAGGTCTATAGGAGTAATTGTTCATAGTATAAAAACAACAGTGCTTTATTTAGTAAAAACTAGTTATTAACTCATTTTCTCCAGGAAGTTTTCTGTAGAGACAAATGGCAGCAGAAGAGATTATTTTGCCCATGGGTCATGAGGAAACAAATTTAAGGATCACTTTTGACATTAAAAAGACAAGCCCAGCTTTCAAAGTCTAAATATTCCTTAGTAAATGTATACTGGAGAGATCTCTTACCACTGCCACATTAATTATCCCTCTCCCTACTCTCTTAAGAGCTTTTAAAAAGGCAATATATATGAGCTTCAAAATGGTAGATGTGGTTGTTTGCATAACGGCCCTGCAAAAAACTATCTATATCCTAACCCCAGAATTTGTAAATGCTAATTCAATGGCAAAAAAGGGATTATAAAGGTGTAATTGAATTAGTGATATTGAAATGGGAAGATTATCCTCGGTTATCCAGGTGGGCCCTACTGCAATTACCTGTATCCTTGTAAGAGGAGGCAAAGGGAGATTTGACACAGGATATAAAAGAACCATGTGGTAGAAGCAAAGGCGGTAGAGTCAGAGAGAGAAGATGTTTTGTTGTGTCTTTGAAGATGGAAGAAGGGGCTATGGGCCAAAGAATACAAGAAACACGGTTTTAGACACTGAAAAGGCCAGAACATGAATTCTCACCTCGATCTTCTGTAGGGAGCACAGCCCTGTTGACACCTTGATTTCAGCTCTATGATCTCGATTTCAGACTTCTGTCCTCCAGATCTGTGAAAGAAAAAATTTTTGTTGCTTTAAGACACCAAGTTTTGGTAAATTGTTACAGTAGCCATAGAAAACTAATATAGTAGATAAAATACATGTGTTTACATCTTTTCTGTCATAAATCTCATTTCATTAAACATATAAAATTTAAAAGTTATAAAACTAGGACAATTAAAATAGAAAGGAGGGCTATCAGTGGACATGAAATGTCACATGTTTCTGGTAGATGATAAATGGACAGAAATAGTAATATACGCAGAGGAGGCTGCATTGTGACAGTCATAGCTGCCAAGAACATAAAAGAAACTCCAGCATCAGAGAGGGAAGAAGTGGTGATAGACGGAAAGAAGGAGCGATGCACAGTACAGAAAGAGGGATGTTTCCTAAAGGTCTCCATGTTGTTCACTTAAGCTGCTCAAGTCCCCTTCCATTTATATTCAGGATGGTCTCCAGCCAGACATTCATATCCAGGTTCCAAAACGAACCAGCTCTTTTAGAAAATAAAATTGAATAAACTGCCTAGAGAGAACCAGAACAACTTGTTTGGATATTGATATATCTAGAGTAAAGGCTTAGCTTAGGATTTTTAGCATGTTGAGGAAGTTGAGCATAACAACTTCCTGCCCTTGGAGGCAAAAAAGAAACCCTGCTGTCATTCCCAGCAGATAGAGTCGACCATCTATGTTATTTCTCCACTCTAAAGTTTGAACAGGCAAAAAACATTACAGCCTTTAGGTAAAGCTTGCATGAGGAAGTCTAAGATAGAGAAACTGGTCCAAGAAACAAACATTTATCAGCACAGGAAAAGTAAAAAAAAAAAAAAAAGTTAAATTACAATTATAACTAAGATGTTTCACCCTTAAAGCAAGAAAAGGATGCTATGAATAAGGAACAGGAGAGAAAACAGAACTTATGATTAAACTTATGATTAAAAAAAATTCAGAATTAGAATATAAAAATCAATGCAATCTTACGGAGTATATCAAAAAGGGTAAAGACAGAAATATGAAAGGAGAGAAGAAAATAAAATACACAGTTAATATGCAAAACAGGAGTTCCAACATCAAATCAATAGATATTTTTAAAAGGAAATTAAGACAGAAAGTAAATCTTTCAGAATTAAACAAAACAGTGTCTGTCACTTTAGAGGCTGACCAAGGACTGATCAAAGTAAATGTACTTAGACATACCATGGTGAAATATTCTCATATCAAGTATCCTTAAGGTTTCCAAAGAGAAACATACTTTTTAAAATGTTCTTAAAAAGACACAGAACCAAACTGGTGTCAGATTTCCAGTAAAAAAAAATACACCATACTTGAAGACAACAATGTTCTGAGGGAAATGACTTTCAACTTAGAAAGTTATTCTTAGCGAAACATTCAATCTACTGGAAGAGAAACAAATTGCACACATTTTCAACATGCAAGGATTTAGAAAATTTACCTCCCACACTCACTTTCCTAGGATGTTACTTGAGGTTGTATTCTAAAAAAAAAAAAAAAAGACGGAATACAAGAAAGAGGAAGTCATGAGATTTGGAAACAATGGCTAAGCACCCAGGGGAAGAGTGAATGGAAGTCTCAGGATTGTAACTGCATAACAGATCTAGAAAGTAACCAGTCAATATTGGAACAGGATGATGCAAAACTCTGCAAGAAAAGCCTCTGGGAAATAAAGAGAATATCATTTAATAATAGTTACTATGAGTGAGCGACTAGAAATACCAAGAATGGGATAAAAGCAAAAACATGCAAGAAAAAAAAGAAAGACTACTCAAATTTGAGGAAACAAAAGCTGTGCAGGAAAGCCAGAGTATATTATTAGTCTGTATATAAAGCAAAACATCAAATTAAAATAGCAAGTCAATGAAAGTCAAGTAGAATAGGATGGGCTACAGGCATCAGAATAAATATGAATTGGAAAAATATTATGCTTAAGTTTCTTCTACCAGCAATGGGGAAAAAGACAATCAGAAAGTACGGAAAACAAATAAAAACTAAAGAAATACATAGTTAAAACATGAAGCAAACAAAAATTATAGCATGATGTTAAGCATGGGCAGACTATGAAAAGAGATTCATCATTTGAACACGATACTAACCGCTGTCTCCTTTGGATATCCCCCGAAGAGTGAGTGGCATCTATGGTAGAAATGTAGACAGAAGCAATTATACCTCCTCAAATAGCACTGTAGAAAGTAATAGATCTTCAGAATAATTTAAACACAGTTTATTATTTCAACTTTCAGAACCAACCTATATACAAACCATGAAAGGCTTAATTATGGCTGCAAGAAATAAAAATATTATAAATTTTGGTAAGATCAAAGCAGACATGATAGAAGTTGGGAGGTTGTTGGTGTAGGGAGATATGAAATGGAAGGAAGGGTAAAGATACTAATGCCATTACCTTAGAGTCAAGAATTACGACTATAACTAAAGGAACAAATGGAGGTTTAAATACATTATTTAATGGAGTCTTAATACATTATTTAAAATGAGTTAAAGTAATATTAAAGAAAACAAAAAAGATGATATAATGATATTGGGAGAAAAAGGATTGATATAACTGAATTAAATTCTAATCTATCATAGCAAAAAGTCAATATATGTTGTCTTAAATGGATAAAACAAAAAAACTAGTATATTACTTAGCAATACACTAATGTACTAATGTTGGATATTGTTGAATATAGCAATATACTAATGTTGTATATTACCACAAAAGAGCTTTAATTTTTTTAATGTTAAAAATTTAAAAAAAGACTCTGAAGAAGAAAAAGACCAAATGTTAATTCTCATTGAATCTCAGTGGTCAATATGCAATCCTTTGCATTTCTCTAGATTAAACACACACACACGCACACACACATACACACACACACGTGTGATTATGAAGTCAAAAAGACTTAATCAAACACAAATGCCAAAACTAACTTGCTATGTGACAGGGTATCTTCAGTTCTCTGAACACCAACATCCTGATCTGACACATGAATAATGCTATCCATGAAACATCACTGTTGTAAGAATTAAATGAGATTGAATAGTTAAAGGGTTCAGTATAACTTCTGGCACCAGAAATCTAAATGAATGATCACTTTGTTACAAAGTCCCTTCCCTCGGTGTACAGTTGATAATACAGAGAAAGAACTGGAAGTCCACTTATCTATATTAGTACAAAAATTGAGTTTCTGAAGACAATATAAAGTTTCAAATTTTGTTTATTATCTAGACTTTATAAAACACAGAAGCTAAATTTAGACCATCTTAATATAAATTTGTGCAATAATTAAGACAATCATTCAAGGAGCCTTTAATCTAAAAAATATGAACAACTAATCCTTGCTTACCAATGATGTCATAAGTGTATGGTTCTGTAACAACCCTTGCTTGCTATTTTATAAATTCCATGACTGTATAGCATTAGTGCCTATATCAAGCAATTAATAAATCTTTGTTGAACACTTACTAAATCCTGGGTACTACAAAATAATGTTCTCCAGGTTCCTATGATATGGTGGGAATATACACAAAAAGACAAACCAGATAGTATGTGATAAATTCCAAATGACCATCTTCAGCCCTAAACTTGTCCATGAGAATTACAATTAATACCTAGACAACTACAAAAGAAGTAGTATGTTGTGATGGAAATAGTACTGGCATTGACGTCAGAAGATCTGGTTTATGAGCCAACTCTTTTGAGTGACTGTGTAGCATTGCCACTTAATCTCTCGGAGCCTCAGCTTGTTCACTAGTAATATACCACCAGGCCTGACTACTTCACATTCTGTTGTGAATGTTAAAATGATTTGACACATGAGAAATTGCTCCTGAAGGACATGCAGACTCTTGCTGGGAGGCTACTCCCAGCTGTGTCCAAAACAGCTGCTAAATGTTCATCGATTTCCCCAGAACAGATCCTCCAATTTTCCTGCTTTCATCTCAGACACTAACTCTAATCTTCTTTGCTCTTCCGCATAGCCCTCTCCTCCTACAACAGTTATAGAAAACAAGATCAAATCAGTAGAATGGCCTTTCTTTTCATGGCAACAAAATTATTTTTACTTACCTGTGTAAATGCTTGAAGCCAGGAGAAGGCCGGAAATACAGCTTAGGACTGCTGACTTCCAGCCCATTGCTTTGCAGTGTCAAACTGCTTATCTGTTTACTCACAGGTGACAGAGCAGGGGGGAAAGGGTGTTTCCAATTGGAAATTAAACATTTTGCTACCCAGCATTGCCACTGCCTTTACTCACGCATGAGTCACTTGCCAGAGGGTCAAAATTATCTGAGTTCTGCGATCTTGCCGATACTGGTTTGTCAAG
Source organism: Avahi laniger (assembly GCA_963575035.1). Lineage (NCBI taxonomy): Eukaryota > Metazoa > Chordata > Mammalia > Primates > Indriidae > Avahi > Avahi laniger. Next base: position 9,225 of record CAUYSK010116876.1, on the reverse strand, counting down.
TGCCAAACATCAAGTTTCCCCTATTTTTTCCCTTTCCCCTACTCTCAAATTTTTAATGTCATCATCTTAGTCTGTTTTGTGTTGCTACAAAGAAATAACTGAAGGTGCATAATTCACAAAAAACGAGGTTTATTGAGTTCACAGTTCATGGCTGGCCCTTCTGGTAAAGGTCTCAGGCCACTTCCCTCCATGGTGGGAGGGGAAGGGGAGCCGGCGTGTGCAGAGATTCCATGTTGAGAGAGGAAGTAAGAGAGATGGGGGGAGGTGTCGGGCTCTTTTTAACAACCAGCTCTCATAGTAACTAACAGAGTGAAAACTCACTCACCTCCAAGGGAGGGCATCATCCATTCCTGTGGGATACATCCCCATGACCTAAACACCTCTCATTAGGTCCCACCTCCAACACTGACGAAATTCCAACATGAGGTTTGGAGGGGACAAATATCCAGACTATAGCAGTCATTGTATAAAGTCTGAAAATATTTATTATGTATCAATAAATACAGAGCAGTTGTTGACCAATATTTTCTTGACCAATATTATTGGTTTGTTGTGGTTACTTTACATGAAGAATTACTTTCTTTAGCTAATGGCTTATGCTGGTACTATCACTAAACAAGACCAAACTTTGCAAACTCGAAACTGTGAAGACCACATTATTGTCTGAAGCTCTTCAGAATTGATGCCTTCCAAATCCAGAGAGGCAGGCTGAACTTTGCATAGATAATCTTATCAGTACAAACTCTTACAGCTCAATAAAACTTCACATTTTTGTTTCTAGGGGACCAGAAATACAGAAATATGGCAACTTCATAGTTTTAATGCAGAACCCTACTGTCTTCAAGATCATTTACTGTAATAATTTCTCCACTTCATATAAGCTTATAGGCTTAAATTAGGCCCTGGCTCATTAAAAAAGAGTAAAGGACTGTAATTTGCTTCCTATTCAATTATTGAACATTTTTATGGTTCTAACTACATGTCAAGCACCATTTAAAGAAATAAAATTAAGGCAAAATCCCTTTCCTAAAAATATCTTAACAATCTAATGGGGAACTCTAACATACTCATAAATATCTAAATCAAACTATTACAATAAGTGTTATAAGACAGGTATTTTTACACATGCTAATTTCTTTCTTTATTGTAATTATTGTGTGCCTATTATATGCCAGATGCCATACTAGGTATGAGGTACCATTTCATGAATAATATGAAAATGTGAGTGAGGTATTATTTCTGTTCTCCAAGCTTACAATCTAGTGAAGGAAGCAGATAATAAGAAACTGGTTTTGCTTATCATATGATAAATACTATAATAGATGTGCAGATGCAATCAATGGCAACACCCAAGAAAGACAGCCGGACCCTGTTCTAGATAATTCCCTCTACTTACAATGCATTCTCCATCCCTTACTTTGCACACATACTCCTTTATAACACTGGTATTCACTCTAAAGAAATAAACTCAATGCTAACATTCTCTGACACTACTTTTACTACACACCCCAGGCAAATTTAGAAACTCTATGCCCTAGACACCTATCCCAGCACTTTACAAATAATTAGGAACTCTGCAGCCATTTCTTTGAAGGAAAGACTCTGAAGTAAGAATAGTTATACTTCACTGTATCATTTAGTTTTTCCAAGACCTATACCCTTCACCTTAAAGAGTCAAGAAATATTGGCTGACCATATGTGTACACTGACATTGAGTAGTTATTGAGTAGTTACATTCTTCGCAATGTCTAAACTATAGAAATTAAATCTGACATGAGTACTTTTTTTCAGTTTACTAGGGGACTAGCAGAGCAAGTTGATACATCTCTTTCGATAGCTGGAGCGTAATGCCCGGTGAGCCTCTCAATGAACATCAAGGGCTTATGAGGTTAAAACCAAATGTTTGGCTCTTGCCAGTTCTGTGAACTTTAAAGAGAGAACCCTCTCCACCCATTGTATTACACATCTGTCGGGCTCACTAGCACATCATAGGTATTTCCCATTTTTCCCATAACTCAATTGTTAACTGTCACAAAATATCTGCTTCTTCAGAGGTGACATTAAGCATCAGTTGCCTAAAGAATTATTATTGCTAGAGCAATACCCCCTTCACCAACCCTCCCCTTGCTAAACATTTTTCTCATGGAGTCTCTTTTTTCTTCCTCATTTTCTTTTTAAAAGTCTGGATTTATTACCATTAAGTGATTTTAGTGCATGCAAAATCTCTGAAGTATATTAAATTCCCGAATGTACAGCAAAGTTGTTACAGATCAAAATATTTGCTTAAAATATTCAGAAGCATTGTCCCCTCTCTTAGAAAGCCAATCTAGTTGTGAATTACACACACACACACACACTTCCATTCAGATTTTCTAAGCTGAGAATTGCATATATAAAACAGAGAGCACTAGGAGTACAAATAAATTTACAAAATTTTAAATGTAAAATTTATTTAGAAGCCACGGAATGTTATACTTAAGAAGGAAACCAAAAAACAAGTAGGTTATATCTGTGTTTTGGTTACCTATTGCTGTGTAATAAAACACCCCAAAACTCAGGGCTTAAACCAGTACTTTATTATTCTCTCAGAGTTCTGTGTTAATTGGATCAATAGGGTGGTTTTCACTAGGAGTGTTTCATAGGATTCAGTCAAATAGCCACTGGGGCTGGAGCTATGTGAAAGCATAACTAGTCTAAATGGCCAAGATAGCATCTTCGCTCACATGGCTTCTCCTTGGCTGGGTTGATTGAAATAGCTGGGGAATGTCCTTGAATCTCCATTTTTCCCTTGTGGCCTCGCTGCTTGGCTAGCTTGGGCATTAGCTTACAGCATAGTGACATCTGGCTTCTTCCAGAGTGCTTGTTCCAAGAGACCCAGATGAAAAACTGCAAGGCATCTTATGACCTTGCCTCAGAAATCACGCAGCATCACTTCCACCATGTTTTCCTGGTTGCAGACAAGTTACAGGGCATCTCAGCTTTAAGGAAAGATGATTACACAAGAATATGAGTATTGAGAGACCTGACTCAAGTGTGAGCCATTTGTGAAAATCAGCTAATAAAATTTCTAACAGCATTTGTTTACCAATAGTGATACCTTAATTTAATTCTAAATTGTATGTCAAATGGGTGGTACCCAAAGGGTTGGCAGAGAATATAAATGTACAGATCACTCAATAGAGTTTATAGGATAATGTCTCACAATGATAACTCATATTAGTAAATGAAAATGTATTTGACTTTTAATTTTCTGTATTCATAAAATGTTCAAATAAATAAAATTTATAGGTAATTTTTAAATCCTCCTTTCTGTTACTACCAATCACTATTCTTTTAAAACTACTGCTATAATGAAAGTAATAAACAGTATTGGCTGCATACTTCAATAAAAAGATTGCTTTAAGAAAAAGCATTTGATGTATTTGTATTTTACCTCTTTTGCTTTCGTGCAGATTCTAATAAGTGGCAGGGAGACAAAAAAGCAAAAAACAATAACATGCCCAAAAGATGGTATAGAAAAATGAAGAGAGCTATTCCTTCCTGTGACTACAAGAAATGTAACAACATAAGGGAACCATGTACATCAAAGGAAACAATCTCTCTACCACAACGTGAAAAGACATTCTTCGACTCTAAACTTTTATATCTTCCTGCTGAAAAAGCCTACATTGCTTACATTTGAGCTCAGTATGACCATGCATACTAATAATATGACTTATTCCAGCACTCACTGTTTGGTTAGAATTTATAACTTGATTTGGACCTGACTAGAGATATGATTCTGTTGACTAATCCACTTCTGTCTTAAAACAAGCAGATTATGTTTGTCAGTTTTTGAATGCTATTAGGTTAATTCAATTTAGGAAAGCTAATTGGTTCAGTGTGTTATTTTTAAGAGGAAACATGATTCCAAACCTAAGCTAGACAGTAGAGATGGGTGCTGTCCCGCTCTGCTAGCAATGTCTAAAGTGTTTAGAATCAACAAAGCTCCTCCCAGAGTGGGGTGCATCACAGCCCAGGGCATGAATCCAACAGTCCCTGAGTGTCCACAGTTTTGAAAATCTGATGCAAGAACAGTTTGTGGGTTGCCTGAGAGCAAAGATCATATTTTTGTTTCCTGAGATCATGTTAGAAAAAGAAAGAATAGCTTCTTAAATAACTAGGTAAGATGACATGCTTCAAGCTGGTCTAGTTCTTGAGGCCTCATTAAACCTAAAGATTATTGATCACGCTGTGAGTTTGAATTGCTCTTTACAAAACTTTTCAAGATGTCAGATTAAATATGCAAGTGTGCAGTATTCCAAGAAACGACAGTTTAATAGGCCGTATTGATTCTTCTGTAACTTTCAGGAATTCATATGATGCCTGCAGTCACTAATGCCTCAATAACTAATTTACATCTAAACTATATGAACATCATTCTTTTATCCCAATAACCCAGTATTGCATTCCATTGTTTAACATGGGCAGTAGTATTTCAACTGAGGAGATAAACCACAACCCAGACAATCGGTTGCATTATGGTATATTTTATTTTATAAATTATCAGGGACAATAAATGTTTATTTTCTTTTTTTTTTGACACATTCACTTTCAAATTAAATAACATTGTTCAGATGCTTCTCTATCTATAGTAATAATCTCACCTCAACCCATAATTCTTTTTGTTACTGCTTATTTCTGGTTTAAGAGTGGCTAATACAGATCAGAAAATAAATATTTTGTATCGAAGGAGACACACGTATCAGGATTCATTTGTTGAAGTAGACTGTATTAAGCCATTTAATTCCAGTGAATATTTCCAAATCTCTATGTTATTCTGGTGGAACAAACAGTTAAGGACTAGAAGATTGCAAAATATTTACTTTCTTGTGACTCCGTATGAAGTAAACCAGAAATGAAGTTGGAAACTGACAACAGAGCAGAGAACTCAGCTGACAATAAACCGCAGAGGCCTGATTACTGGTTGTCCTTGTAACAGCACCACCTCCTCATAATCAGGATGTTATGATGAGAAAAAACTTGAGCAAATGAAGTAACTATGAATTAGAGGTAGAGCAATACATGGTTTGATCAAGAGCTGGCAAATTACTGACAGTGGCCTCTTTTTACGTGGCCCTTAAGAATGGTTTTTACATTTTTAAAGGAATTTTTTAAAGGGTTTTGCCAACACGGTAAGAATATCTAATACCTACAAAGCGTATATGGAACTTGCTAGAAAATGCAATCAGTAGCTAATTAATGTTATAAGGTTGGAAACAGAGTACTCTGACCACTTTAAAATGAATGAAGCATTTTTCCTTTTTACTGTATTTTCTACCTCCTTGTTTATAAACATAAAATCTGTACCAGTTATAAAGTTTTAGCTTTACAGATGTCTCCCTACTCTGGAATTTTAGTAGCAGTGTCATTTTCCTATTTGTCTCATTAGTACCTCTAATCGCAGTGACTCAAAGACTACAATTCCTAAAAACAGAAGTGGGCAAGAAGTGGCATTGTTTAATAAGAACACGTTTTATCGTCGTCAATACATCCCACTGGCAAAATGCTGGGGGTTGGATATTTCCACATCTAGCTGAATGTCAGAAGTCGGAGACTGTTAAGGCTCTTGCAGAGACAACTAGAAAAATCTGATAAGCAAAAATACTAGAGGAGAGGAGAGCATTTCTCAGGTGAGCTTACAATCACCTAGGGTCATTTATCAATTCTGAGAGTGGGCTGAGGATCAGGTTGAGCCCAGACAAAAATTCTCCATGGAGAGGGGGAGGGTGGGGTGGGGGGAGGGTAAGAAAAGCATAAACCATTTAGAGGCCATGAAGGGCTGGAATAATAAATTTCCAACTTGAGGGGCCTCAGATGCACTGTTTTTCCCAAAGAACATTTTCTGGGTTTTGGAGCTGTGTTAAGGGACCAGGAATTAGGAAGAAAACTCCTGAAGGTCACAGTAAATCACTCACAGTCTCACAGCACAGAGGAAATACAAATGTATTGGTGAGGGGGCCTTCCTCATTTACATGCCAGTGTCCCCTTCAAGACATTTGTCATAATTTGAAGCTGTGTGGGGCTACGGTCTGGAGCTATGGCCTAGGAAAATCAGGACAGACCTTAATCTTTTGAAGACTTTTAAGAATGTAGACACTGACACTTTAAAGGCACTTAATAAAAAGCCAAAGAGGTCCCTTGAAGAAACAGAAGTAAACTGAACTTTACTAAAACTATAACTCTTCCGTCCGGTACAGTTCCTGAAGGGCTTCAGGTGATCAACCCCTAATATTAAATGCCAAGCAGAGGAAAGTGAGATACCTCTCTGGTGAATGTCAAAGTTATCTGGAGACTTTATAATTCACAATGACTGCGTTATAATAAAAATTACTGATATGTGAATGAACAAGAAAAAATATGACGAATCATAAAAATAGACAACAGGAGTGGATACACTGATAATCCAAATAAGAACTTTATAGTAACTAATTAGTAAGTACTTAAAAAATAAAGGAACTCAACTTCCAGGTTCTGGTCTGGAGCATCTAAGAAGCTTGGAAGTTGTCACTCCCATGCACACAACAAAAGCAAAGCAGAACACACTGAAAAGTAACAATTTTTCTTAGATCGATCAGAGAATTGAAATCACAGGACAAGCCACTGCCCCAGTAATTGGAGAGACAGACAGGCAAATACAGAGAATCAGAACATACTAGAGCCCAAACCCAAGAGCACAAACCACCACTGGAACCTGTACTGGAGTAGGAAAACCTAAATTATAATTGAAAAACTGCTAGGGGATTAGGGGGAACAAGTCAGGATTTAAAACTCCAGGGGGTCCAGTATTGGGTCCAGTATTGGGTCCAGTATTTTTTGAATTTTACCTCTAGGAGTTTTATCAGGCTTTCCAAGTGAAGATTGGAGAAAAATCCCCACATGGTTTTGACAGAGGAAGGGGGAAAGTAGAAATTTTGAAATAAGCCCAGAGCATTCTATTTTTCTTAATAACGTGTGCGCTCAGAGGAAATTATTTCACCAGAGCCTAATTGACTTTGGTTTTACCAAAGCCTATCCAACCTTGGAGAATGGAAATATCCAGCCAAAGCCTTCTCTAGCCTTTCACTTCGGAGAAGCAAAATGCCCAGCTACAGATCCATTACCCTTCCTCTCTCACCTAAGGAGGGGTGGGGACTGAGAAACACTTGTAAATGTCATAGCTCAGGGGCAGAGACTGTCTAAAGGCCAGTGACCTAATGTAGAACTACAGAACACTTTCCCGCCCCCAGCACCTTACCACCACATCAATAGGGCTCCTGGATAATGGTAACAGGGGAATGCAACTGAAGAACTGCACATCAGACTTTATTTAAGAAGTCTCTAGGGAACTAACAGTACTGTAGAGAACAGTGTGGACATTCCTCAAAAAATTACAAATAGAACTTCCATATGGTCCAGCAATTCCACCACTGGGCATTAATCAAAAAGAAAAGCAATAGTATATTGAAGAGAAATCTGTACCCGAGTGTTTATTGCAGCACTATTCACAACAACCAAGACGTGGAATCAATGTAGGTGTCCAACAACAGATGAATGGATAAAGAAATGTGTATATATACACAATGGAATACTATTTAACCATAAAAAAGAATGGAATCCTGTTATTCATGGCAACATGGATGGAACTAGAGAACATTATGTTCATTACGTTAAGTGAAATCCATTCTCACTCATATGTGGAGGCAGAAAAAGTTGATATCAGGGAAGTAAAAAGTAGAACAGAGGATACCAGAGGCTGCGAAGAGTAGAGAGAAGGAGAAATAGGGAGAGATTTGTTAAAGGATAAAAATTACAGCTAGATGGAAGGAACAAATTCTAGTGTTCTAAAGCACTGTGGGATTACTATCTTAACTATAATACATTATACAGTTTTGAATAGCTAAAAGGATATTGAATGTTCTCAACACAAAGAAATAATATATGTTTGAGATGATGGATATGCTAATTACCCTGATCCGATCAATATACCTTATATGTATGGAAACGTCACTAAGTACTCCATAAACATGTACAATTATATTTCAAATAAAAAATAAAATATAAAGCAAATCTAATGAAAAACTAAATCCAACTATATGACATTCTGAAAAGACACAACTATGGTGACAGGAAAAACATCAATGGTTTCCAGGGGTTCACAGGAAGGGGAAGAGAGATAAATAGGAGGAGAATGGGATTTTTAGTACACTAGAACAATTCTGCATGATATTGTAATGGTGGACACATGACATTACACATTTGCCAAAATTCATGGAACTGTGCAACACAAAGACTGACTCCCAATGTAAACTATGGACTTTAGTTAATAATAAAGCGTCAATATTAGTTCATCAATTGTAACAATTGTACTCCAGTAATACAAGATAGTAATAATAGGGGAACCTATAAACAGGGGAAGAGAGGACTTACAGGACTCTCTGTACTGTCTGCTCAATTTTCTGAAAATCTAAAATTTTTCTAAAAATTCAAATCTATTAATTCTTACAGAGTATATCATTCTAAATTAATCTCTGTTGCAAAAATTAGTAATTATTACATATAAATTATGGTGTTCATATACATCATACCTATAGCCTTTCACATCTACTTGGCTGTTTTTTTCTTAAGTAAATTTCAAAAACTTAAATTCTTGAATATTTATGTGCTAAACTAAGAAATGAATATGGCATATATTATCTTATAACACTTGAGGTTTTAGCCAGCAAATATTATATAAGGCCAGCTATTTCTCTATTACTGATTCAAAATGAATAATAATTTCTTTCAAAACTGGAAGGTCTGGGGAGGAACCAAGATGGTGGATGAGACAAGCCGCCAGTCAGAAGATCTCTGCAAAAAAGACGAATTTTAGAAGAAAGAGAAAAAAAATAAGCGAGCAGAGAAACATAGATCAGGTGAGGGTCAGAAGGAAGGGTGCCTGAGACTACAGGAGACTCCACGGGAAGACGTTGCGGAGGAGAACTGGAAGGAGAAAGGTCCCGAGAGGCTTGGAGACCAGCGACAAGGGTAGGTGGAGCGGTTAACTTCCCCCTCCCTTGCATCTCAGACTGCTGCTGGGATCCTGAGCAGCTGGAGAGACCTGCCAACACCAGCCCAGAGACGGCTGCCGCCAGTGAGCAATGGCCTCTTGAGGACTCAGCGCCTGGCTCTCAGCCCCCTCGGGGCACCTCCCCGGGTGCAGATCCG
>CAUYSK010116874.1:0-34638 GCA_963575035.1 Avahi laniger | reverse complement strand
TCTCTACTAAAAATAGAAAGAAATTAATTGGACAACTAAAAATATGTAGAAAAATCTAGCTGGGCATGGTGGCGCATGCCTGCAGTCCCAGCTACTCGGGAGGCTGAGGCAGGAGGATCACTTGAGCCCAGGAGTTTGAGGTTGCTGTGAGCTAAGATGACGCCACGACACTCTAGCCCGGGCAACAGAGTGAGACTCTGTCTCAAAAAAAAAAAAAAAAAAAAGAGGAAGCTTCAGTTTTGATGGAAGTAAAATCATGATGTAGGAAGTGAAATAGACATGAATGAATGAATGAGTAACAAAGGAAAAGATGAGGAAGCCCAGAGAGAAGTGAAGGAGACAGGCAGGCTAAGAAATTCCATAGATATGATAGAAAAAAAGTAATTTTACAAAGTCTAGGGAATAAAGACCCAGGTCATTTGGCCTAAATGTCTGAGAATGAAAACTGTCCAGGAATGTTCTTACTACAAAGACAGGACAAGTGTTTGAGGTGACAGACATTCTAATTACCCTGATTTGACTATTTCACAATGTGCATATGTATCAAAACATTACATTGTACCCCATAAATATGTACAGTTCTGTGTCAATTAAAAACAAAATAAAACTTAAAAAAAATTTTAAAAACTTTATAGACAACATGCAAGATGTATTTTAGAAAAACTATCAGAGATGAGGAGTTCAGTATTGTAAAATTACAGATAAAAGTGTCCAAAATTTACAGGACATAAATTGCTTTTTCTTTTTAATTATTAAACTGTGATAATATTTAAATAACTAAAATAGTGACTATGAATTTTATTCTAATATATTAGAAATCAGAAGTTTTCTTCTTTGACACATTCTCATGGTTCTTATACCTGTTAAATATTGCCTTCTTAAATTTACTTTCTTAAACTAGATTCTTAACTTATCAGAAGGCATAAAATATTTTTATTTGCTCTTATTCATGCTTTTATTTTGTTTTTATTTGGATTTTATACTCTGGTGGTCTTTACAATGTAAAGTATAATGAATATTTTTGTTTCGTTTTTATTATTACTGTGAAAACACTTTAAAATAGCAGTTTGACACAACATATTTTATAATTTTATTTTTTCATCTCAAAGTTATTTCAAAAGAGAATGCCTGCTTTGAGCACTCTGAAAATGCGACACTGAATGAGTCCCAAAACAGGTTGTTGGGTTTTTGTTTTTTTTTTCTTTTTCTCAATTGCCAGTTTGCTTTATTATTTGAGGGGTAGAAGGGGAAAAAATCCAAATATAAAAACCCTGCTTGTTTCATAATAACTATCCACATGAAACCCAATGTATTCAGCCATTTGAATCAATTCCATTTCTCTTTTGTGTTCTATAATTATAGTTGAGGCTATAAACGGAGATCTAGAGCCAAATTTTGGTTCCATAGTATGCTCAGTATCAAAATTGAAACCAACCTTGTAGACAGGGATCATGCCCAAAGTTCTGTTTAGGAGAGAAAATATCCAAAGCCAAACCACCTGGTTAGGAATCTCAGTTCTGCCACTCTTTAGCTAGGTGACTTCATATCAGCTATTAAACCACTGGACACCTCAGTTTCATACCTGTAAAATAAGGATAATGATAGGACTAATCTTACAGGATTCTTGTGAGGATTCAGTGAATTAGTACATCTAAATCTTTTAGAACATTGCTTGGCATATTGTAAATACTCAATACATGCAGGCTGTTAGACTCTGTTCTTAAAATTTTTAATGACTATTGTTTTGATAAACTAAAACAATGGTGATACTTATAATATTTAGTGAAACTGAGCATCCTAGCATGCTATGAAAAGTCATACTGTAAAGTAGAAAGAGCATGGCTTGGGAGATTTAGTTTCAAATTCAGTCTCTAAAACCTACTGACTGTGGTTTTGCCCATTTTTCTAACCTCTATGTTATCATCCATAAATACATAGAAATAACATCCTCTCCTCATCATCTTATGTGGAAACCATATATAAAAATATTTTTAATATGAAATAAAGAACAATTTTTAATATAAAATAAGAACTATTTAATAAAAGTATATATACAAAATGCAATAAAATGCAGAGAAGGAAGGACCAAGTGCAAGCTAGCAAAGCAGGAAAGACAGCTTCCCAAGGGAAGTGATGTTGTGGTGGTATTTTAAAGAGTCAAGAGAAGTTTGCTAGTCATCATAGTCAGAAACATAAGAAAAAGCATGTTTGGAGATCAGTGAATAGAGGTGAGATTATATGCAGAAGTACATTACAAACTGTAAAGCACTATTGGGTGTAAATGTTGGTTTAATTTAATAATCTAAATGCCATGCCAAGGAGTTGTGACGTTATCTGTAGGTTGAGGTTGACTAAAAGTTGTTCATGGTATGTTGTTTATATTGTTTAGATAAGGCGTATGTTGTTTTTTCTGTTCTTACGAGACAGAAAGAAATGAGCTACATTTTCTATTTTAAAGAATAATAAACCTAGAAATCTCCAAGCCAACCCAGAACCTAGAAGCAACATTTAAATTGATGTAGAAATAACTATTTTTAAAAGAGACTTTGATTTGTTTTACTTGAATTGAACAGTGTATAGAACAGGCACTTAGGAAGAAAAACCATGAACTTTCTTTCATTCAGGGGTACTGTCCTGAGATGACTACAACCACACAAGAAAAAGGTCAAGAGTTTTTGATAAATTGGAAGATACAACATTTGAAACCAGCTCAGCATCTCTACTTTGCCTTTGTAAATGGTACCAATTCAAAACAAACGACAGAACTATGAAATTGAGAATTACTCATATTAATTTGCAGAGTGACCATCTTTTGATTTGTCCTCTTGCCAACATACATTTTGTCTTATGACAAATTTTAAAAATTAATTACTAGCCCAGACTGTACTGCTACTTGCCAGTATCTCCTAAGGCTGAACTTAGCTTCCAGGAGATTTCTTCCACCTTAAATTAACTTAAACTTTTTACTTTAAATGAAATAAATACTTTGTTCTTAGAAAGATGTATCATCAGTCTAAAGCCAGGATGAGGCAAAAAAGAAGTTTAAACTAATACATCCTTGCCATTGCTTCTCCTGCAGGACATCCTTTGGCTTTTCCTGAAGTCTCATTAGATTAGTTTTGCCACTTAGTATATTCAAATTTTTATAGTCCCAACACATTTTGTTTACCCCAGATACTCCTTTTGTTGTTTATTTATCCCCACAGAGCCCATATTCTGAAATTTTTAGCCACAAAAAAGGTATTCATTAATCAATAATGTTTACTTTTTTATAAAAAAAATCAAAGGCTTAATTAAGCACCTACTAGTTAGGGAACCTGAGCAACATAGGATAGCTACTATTAACAAACCATGTTGATATGATCTCGTCAAGAGCAAACAATTGGACATTTTAAGTTAGATTTCTTAAAGCTTTCTGAAATGTTGAAAATGGTTCAATGACATGTTACTATCTTTACTCCAGTAGACATCTTTGGACCCCCAGATTGGAAATTATTTGCAGAATTAAGTGAAAAGTATGAAATAGATAAAAACAGGAACTGAAATATTTTATATTGTATAGGTACTCACCCATTCATTTATCAGAAAAATAACTACTGTAACATGTCATTGACCAAGTACTTTGCTTTGTGTAAACATACATTCAAAGAGGCATAAAGACCAAGTAGAGAAAAAATAAAGTGGAAAAAATTCTAAGATGATTTTCAATTTCTCTGAAGTAGTGGAATCAAATTAAAGCCTGAACTATACCTCCATTTCCAAACACCCCTGCCACTAGAAATATTTTCATCTCATTTCAAGCCACGGTTATAATTGACTTTGCAGAGGTACTTGATGTATTTTGATATTAGATGTGCAACATTTGTGTATCGTGACTCTCGTGACTTAAGTGAGGGGATGTTCTCTTAGCCCCAAGAATAATCAGCACAACAGATGAAAGTTTCCTTGCAGAAGAGCTTTTTTTCTAGTTTCAGAGGAAATATAAAATCTGAAAGAAATTGTGAAAGGAGTACCTGCTAAAAATTAAGATTCATAGAATCATAGGATTGGAGAAAGCATAAACATCATGCAGGGTTCATAGTAGGCCTGTGGATCTGCAGTAATTGACAATAGAATTTACACTGGTACATGATGAATTGAGAAAAATAAGGGTGATGTAGTAAAATTAAGTGCTTTTTTTGTTTTTTTGTTTGAAAGGAGAGGGCAATCGTTTTGAATACAGAAAATCACAAAAGAATAATATAACAAACATCCTTGCTTCCTGAATCCAGAACTGACAAATGTGAACACTTCATAATATTTGTGTTATCATTTTTTACATAAACAAGTAAAATATTGTGGATAAAGTCGAAGTCCCTTTTAAATATCATTCTATTCTTGTGTGTTGATATTTCTTCTTCCAGTTCACATTTGTGTGTGTGTATGTACAGAATGTATAGCAGTGGTTGTGTTTTAATTTATTAAATAGTACATATTTTATAAAGCTGTATTTACTTACCATTCAAGAACTATTCTTCATTCTTACATTATTTCATTTCTATTCTTCTTGATTTAAGATACCCCTTATTTTGTTAAATGGTAGTAATAACAAATAGCAATTAAAATGTCCTATACTTAACAGGCTAAATTAAAAGGTAGTAGCCTCTGTTTCTATAATAATCCCTTGCTTATTTTTTTTTAATTGATCCTTGAAATTCTGGACAAGGGTAATACTGCTATAGTTCAAGCCTGATGTTCATGTGGCCATCAAGCATCCTCTTGGTTACCTCCAGGGATGGGTGCGTCATTTGGTACTGTGGCATCACCTCTAAGGAACTGTATTAGAAAATAATCCCCGGAGTTAGTATGAAATGTTTCCATGTGGCTTCTACCTATTGGTCATATTGTATACTTTGATGTCACACAAACCAAAACAAATTTAATTTTCGTTCTTCACAGAAATGCTTCAAACACACAAACAACAATATTTTCTCTGAATCGTCTTTCTTGTAAATTAAGCATCCTCATTTCCATCAACTATACTCCATGTAACATGGATCTGAGTAACAAAGAGCTGCATTCACGTCCTTTTCAGCTCGATCACTCACCATTGACAGGAGCTACTTACTTATATGTCAAGGCTCAATAATGCCATTGCAGCTGTTGCAACCTGTAAGGACATGTTTGATTAAGACGGCTCACCTGCCTTTGATCTTGGCAGCAGAATGAGGGCCATCTTCAAATGCTGACAAAATACATTAGTCAACTTCAATGGCAATCCCAGGACAAATACACAACTCTGAAGCTATATGGCAAATTGGTGATAAATTTGGGATTAGAACCCAAAGGCTTTGAGGTCCTAGCTATTCTTTCCCATGGCACAGAGCATTATGGTATCAATTTGGGCCAAATAAATGAGAAATAGCCATGTCAAAGGGAAAAACCATGCTCCGTATTTTTCTCACTTTATGGGTAGCATTTTTTTTAAGAGATGTTGATTTTCCTGGGTTTGATTTCTTATCCATGACAAAATGGGATAATTCTGGACCACAATGCACCCTCAAGTTGACTATGAAAAGGTTAAAAATTAGTTTTGTTATTTTTTTTAATCCCCAGACTGGAGTCCTTGTGTTTTTGCCAACATTGCTGGCCTCTGCCTATGGCAGCCTTCCAAATCAGGTGTGTTGACTCAGCCTCAAAACAGCATTTGCAAACATTTTTGGAGCATATCCAATTCCAGGATCCACAGCTCACCAGGGCCGGCTTTTACTCTAAAACTGTCTGATGCCATCAGGAAAAGCATTCTTTACAAAAATGCAAGCAATTATTTTCATATACTATTCCAAGGAGATCAGTAACAATATGTGCAAAGGGCGAGGGATGATCCATTTGCTGCCCACTCAGCTCCCAAGGAAGTTTCCAAAGCTAATGTTGAATCCACATAGCTATTGGCACAAGGGCCTTGGAAGCTGTTGTGATTGCAAAAGCAGTCCTCTCACTTTCCTCAGGATAGTGATGGATGTCCTCCCTAGAGGACCTTGGTTCAGTGGAAAAATATGGCATTGGACAAATATTTTGAACACAGGTATGTTTTCTTACTAGGAGATTAAGTGCTCATTTCTCCATGGGCAGCTAATGCAGATATTTGTGAACTGAGAAGTTTACTCTTATTCTGAGATCAAATGCTAGCCATTCGCTGTCATCAACTCTCCAGTAAATCACTTTATTATTTTTAGTGCACATTTAAGCCTGAATTTAAAATGTTGATAAAGAAGCATATTTTTAGGGAACTCTGCATCCAGCAAGCATATGGATTCTTTAGGGGTGTCAGATATTCCCTGAAAATGAC
Source organism: Avahi laniger (assembly GCA_963575035.1). NCBI lineage: Eukaryota > Metazoa > Chordata > Mammalia > Primates > Indriidae > Avahi > Avahi laniger. The sequence continues at coordinate 28,310 of CAUYSK010116874.1, read as the reverse complement.
CAAAATAGATGCCCATTTTATTTGATGACTTATTTGAAATGGATTGTTGGTTGAAATCCAATGAGTACTGGCAGTTTTCCACCTCACATGGAGGGCCATGGTAATTACAACTTCTTGGCATTCTTTTCAGCAATTTCAGAAAGGATACCAAATATCAAGCACTCAAAGAGGTTGAATCATCCTTTTACCCTTGAATGTACTCACTTCCTTTCGTTCTGGCCAAAGTTTTTTGGAAGATATTCCTGTGAACTTCCGTTGCTGGTGTAAGCAGTAGAAAAACAGAAGGCAATAGCCAAGATCGGGTTGCCACAACAGAAATAAAGATAAATGCCTCTAACCCAGTGAGTTAATAGGAAGCAGTGAGAGGGAGTAGGGGATTTCAGCCATAGCTGTTGTCATGCTGTTTATATCTATTTAGTGCAGATATAAAACTAACTCTTAGTAGATATCGTGGATTCCTACTAATTCCTACTACTGTGGAAATAACATTTTTTAATGACTTTTTTTTTTAACCATCCATAGCCCTAAATGAGTATCCTCTCCCCTAACTCAAAAAAAAAGAAAAAAAAAATCCACGATTTTTTCCTAACATTGCAATGTAATATAAAATGTTGTCCCTAATAGCCTTCAAAGGACTCACCTAGGGAAGGAGAAAAGATAGGATCTTTTGAAAAGTCAAAGTAACACTATAGGATAATAACATAAGAGCTGTCGCAAGAAAATTCATATTCACTTGCCAAGTGAATGACCGTCGATAGGCATTGGTGTGTTCTGAGCTCAAGAGGTCTCCCCACTAGGAAGACTTGAAGAAGAGAAGGCTTGAGTAGGGTTGAACTGGAACAGATGGAGAGAAGTGGGGTTGTCTGTTTGGGGTAAGATGATGAGGCATGAAAGAACAAAGTCCTTAAGCAGAGGAAGATTTATCAAGAAGTTAGTGTGTGCGTTTGCTTGGGCTGCATAACAAAATACCACAGAATGGATGGCTCAAACAACAGAAAATTTGTTTTCTCATGGTTCTGAAGGCTGGAAGTCCAAGATCAAAGTGCTAGCAGGGTGGGATTCTTCTGAGGCCTCTTTCCTCTGCTTGCCAGAGACATCTTCTGGCAGCTTTGTCCTCCGACAGTTATGCAGATGCGCCCCTGGTGTCTCTTCCTCTTCTTATATGGAGACCAGTCACAATGGATTAGGACTGTACCCAAACAGCCTTAGTTTAACTCAATCATCTCTTTAAAGACCTTATCTCCAAATACAACTACATTCTGACTATGGGGTCTGGGAACTTCAAAATATGAACATTGAGTGATACAATTCTGCCCATGACACAAATGAAATTTACAGTCCAGAGATTCTGACTTAGATTCTGACTTAGATTCTGTGAGTGCCAGGAGTTGTAGTGTTCAGGGTGGACAGGAGAAGCCAGGTGGGAAAGAAGAAACATTTCTATATAAGCATGTCTGGGAAACTGCCACAAGAGATGTCAGAAGAAAACAACTTGAATCTTCAAATCTCTGGTGATTCCTTGTGATTTATTTTCTCACTCTAAATCAGTATTCACTTTCATAACTAATTTTGTATTAGTAATTTTTTTGTCTTATTCATAAAGAGCACATCATCCAAAATTGCATAGCATCAGGTTTGACAAGACTTGGGTCTATCCTGAGGTACAGGAATAATAAGGCCAGTCTCCCTAATAGGAAAGGATACTGGGTAAGTCAGAATCATGGGCATTGAAGACAGAAGGGATATAGGGGTTATTTCTGTCAATATTTTATTTTATAGATGAAGAAACTCAGACCTAGGGAAGAGAATGGTGTGGCCAAGGTCACACACAACCTGGATACAAGCAAAGACTAGATTCTAGATTTTGATCCTCAGTCCTGTGGTTTGTCCAGTAGATTTAAGCTTTATAAAATCAAAGAACACAGAGGCGGATTCGGCATTCCAATTCATCATCTAGGCTGACACATGGAAGCTTCCCATGACCAAATTCTCATGGCATCTTAAAATAGTGTCTTAAGTCCACCCTGTTGGGCACATACTTGACTTTCTTCTCCTAAGTGTTCCAAGGCAACAAGGGCTTAAATAGCATACAAGCAATCTCCAGTTTCTCTTTGCCTTCTTGCAAATCACGTGGCACCAAGAGTCCTCAGGAATTCTATTTTCTTTGCTACTGCTAGGTATTTGCGATTTCCTGTCTCCCCTTCTTTTTGCATTAGCTCACGGAGCTTGTGAAAAACAAACCATTTCTACTTTCCACCTCATCTTCTATCCTCTCCTCCATATAATCCCCCAATACCCTTCCCAGACATATATTGTAGTGTAAAGCTGGTTTATCATTTATCCCACTGCCCAAATTTCCCCAGGCCACTGATGGTTTAGGGGTAAATCTTGGTGAAGAAAGTGTGGAAGGGGAGTCGGTTGCAAAAGGACACTCCTTCAACTTCTCCTGCCTGGATCTTCCTGCTGGAGTGTGCTTCCACCTCTATCTCCCCTGCGCCAGGAATCTGGAACCTTCTCCTGACTTCATAGTCCCAGTTTCTGATTTGCAAAGTCCTAGTTCTCGAAATGTAACTGAATCTTAGGTTTTTGTGTACTCTCGAATTCATTTTTTTTGCTACCCATTTTTGACTTTTGCCTTTCCCAAAGATATGGAGACTTGTCCTGTCAGTCTAATTCATTGCTTGTGCCGGCACCAGAACTTTTTACAAGCTCTAAAAGGGGTTCGTGATTAAAAAGTCCACAGAGAGAGAGAATCCTGTCTACTGACAGACTTTATTCTGTGGCACTGACACCAGAGAGCAGAGAAAATCTCAGCAGCAATAGGTGGTGGCAGTGGAAAGAGAAGCAGAAATCCCAGTGCCTGGCTCACGCCAGCAAGCATGCACCAGAGACACCCCAAAAATATCCCCAAAGACTGCACTGGCCAACAGGGTAGCCACAGCCACATGTGACTATTAAGAACCAGAAAGGTAGCCAGTGCCAACTTGGATGAAGTATAAAATACACACTGGATGTCAAACACCATGAGATAAACAATGTAAAATATCTTGTTAACCTTTATATTGCTTACTTGCTGAAATGATATTGGGAATATATTGGGTTAAATAAAAAATAGCATTCCAGTTAATTTCATCTGTTTCCTTTTATGTTTTTTAAAGTGCTACTAGAAAATTTAAGATTATAGAAGTGGCTTCATCATATTTCTGGACAGCACTGCAGACCTTCCTACCATGCCTGTCCAGCCCAGTGTTCTCTCTCCTACCCTGCTTCAGGCCTTATGGAAGCCAGGGACAGGAGTGGCATCTTCTTTTGCCAGGTTAATTGTGTTCCTAATTTGGATCTGAATGCATTTTTACTTAATTATGGTTGCATTTAGTGGTTAGGGCCTGAGTATTGTCACTTGAGTTAATAGGCTTTTCTTTCTTGGCTGGAATTCCAGTTGTGTTAGTGCTAACAGGAGAATATTTAGAGTTTAAAACAAATGATTTATAAACAAACAAACAAAATGAATCCGTATATAACCTTAACAGGAAGAGGCTATTTTAGTCTCTATTGTTGAATGACCTTTATGTAAAAGCTTTCCGCAGAGAGAGTTGAAATACTTAACAATTATTTTATCAAGGAAAACGATTTTTTCCATGCTATTGAAGTAACTTTGGTAAAGTCTAGGTCTAAGGTATATTAAAAACCTTTAATTGTTTGAGAAGAGACTTAGTCCAGAGGGGCAATTTGGTTTTTTGTTTGTATGTTTGCTTTAAAATATTTCATAAATAGATATATCTCATAGAAATATAGACTATATAAAAAATAATAAAATGAACACCCCTGTACTCACCATCCAGCTTAAGAAATTAAACATTTCCAATACCGTAGAAAGTTCCTCCCAACTCCCAAAGGTAACCACTAGTCTAAATTTCATGCTTATCATTACTTTCCTTTTAGTTAGAATTTTACTACCAAGTAGACATTTTAAAAGCTGGCTTAGCCATTTAAAATTGCCTATGTTGTATGGACCTGCTTAAAATAATTACCCTGGATTCTATATAGTAACTTATACTCCCAAAGCAGCTATTCTGTTTTTACAAGTGCTTTTCCATTAAGAAGGAGGAGAAAGAGGGAAGGTAGGCAAGAGAAAAAAAATTAACTTTATGTCGTCTTACACAAAGTGACAACATATAGAGAAACACAACTATTCAGACTGACAGTAGAGTGTCAAGGAACTGAGAAAACACTAGTGAAATTGCATGAAAAAGTCTGGCATGTAGGAAATATTCCACAAATGTTTTAAATGCTTATTAGACATCCAGGTATACATGCAGCTGGGTGAATGGGTCTAGAATTCAAGGGAGAAGTTTAGAGATATAAATTCGGGAGTTCTTAGCATATAAATGATATTAAGAGCACAAATCTGGATGAGATCACTGAAGAGAGAGATTAATTAAAGAAGAGTTAGAGAAGCTCAGAAGGCATCTGAGCCCTCAGGCATGGCCACTTAGGTAAGAGGAAAACCAGGAGAGTGTCATGCTCTGGAATCCAAGAGAAAAAGGGGTTTCAAGGAGATTGAAAGTGATTCATTCATACAGTGCTAATAGGTCAAGAAGATGCAGACCTGAGAGCTGACCATTGATTTGGTATCATCCAAACAACTTTGGAGAGTCTATAATGACCTCCAGATGAGCCGTTTTGGTGAATAAAGCCAAATTGGAGTGAGTTCAAGATAAGAGAAGGAGTAAAGTTGAAGACAGTGAATGTAGATGACTCTTTAAGACGTTTCATGGTAAAAGAAAGCGAATACATGGATGGAAATAGCTACGGGGGAAGTGGATTCAAGAGAGGGCTTTTAAACTGGTGGGAGTGACATAGGAGAAAGAGAAAATTTGGTGATTCAGGAGATTGAGGGAGGAATTGCTGGGGTCATGGAATAGGCAAGAGAAGGTGGGATCTGGTGTCCACTCACACTTAGCTGAATGCATAAATGAGATTGAGAACAACCTGCAAATAAACACATGACTAAAGAGAGATGAAGATGGCAGGAAATTATCATGTTGAGGTGTTTCCCTTTCTCTGCGCCACTCCTCACAAAAAATCATTTTGACTTATATCTAGCCATTTAAAACTTCCAGTTGTTCCCATTAATTATTTACGACACTAGGAAATTCCATACCAGACATTGATAGATATGTATATGTTTGAGCTAAAATGGAACATTACTGGTGATAAATTTGAAAATAAATGTCTTCAATAGCAAAAAAAAAAAAAAAAGAAAGAAATATTATCTGTCAGGTGCTAAATTATAAAGCCAATGAATAAAAAGTAGAAATTCTGAATGAGAAAATAAAAATTGATTGTCATCTCTGTTTTACGTCCAATAATAAAAGTTTGGATTTACCCATTTGGGACAACTCTCTGTTTTCAGTGTTTAAATGCAGCAGATGTTCTATTTTCAGAAAATTAATTTCATGTGATTGTTTTGGGTTTTAATTGAATTCTTATTAAGAAGCTGGTCAATATAGAACAGTATAGGCATGTTAAGGACTGAGATGAGTTGTGCAATGAGTAAAGACGTTATAGCAGGTATTTTTCCATGATTAAGTTGATTTAGTGACCAGTCCTACGAGATACATTTTAGAAACCTCTTAAATTCAACTTGATACTTCTCAGTGATATCATTGACAAAATAGCTTTGGCAATAAAGTTATGATCTACTCATGGTCTATTGTACAATGGCCCCTACAGGTGCTTAGTTTGGGGGTTATAATAGTTAACCTTTACTAGGCATCTCCATGGTGTCATGCCCCCTTGGCCTCAAGACATTTCTGTAGGAGGCATATTGTTTTTATCATTTTAAAATGAGACTCTGTGAGTTTAAATAATGAGCCTAATATTACATCTTTGTGGAAATTCCTGAGACCTCTCTATTATAGAACCCATGCTATGGCTACAAAAAGGAAAGCCTTGCAAAACAAAGGTAACTTCAATTTGAATTGTGAAAGCCAAATAAAACTTTTACAGTCTAGTTGTGCTAGAGAACAATTTAAAAGGCTGCCTACATTATTGCATATTTGGAACACAGCAAAGCATTTATTTGGTTAGTTAAACTTTAGTAGTCACCGAAGAAGAATTTTCAAATTTAGTTTAATTGTGTTTCCTCTGTAAAATTAAGCAAAGTGCATGAAAGTTATTTTTCCTTTAGATGTTACAGTTTAAGCCCTTGTGTATGATAATCATTTATCATTGAAGAATTCTACAGGGAGATATTATGCAAAAGAAAGAGGAAAAAAATAAGCATTACCTGCAGATTTCTCAAAGTCTACTGCCTATCCAGGCTCAGTGGATTCTGATATTCATAAATAAGTCCTAACTTGTTGAATGATTATGTGAATAAAATGTATGAACTGTTTATGCATGAAACAGATGTCAATTTTAGCAGGAGTTCTTTATCTAAATTATTGATTGATTTGTGGCATTGGTTTACGAATTTTTTAGGTAGAACATCAGAAACATAACCACTACAAACAACACAAACTCTCCTCCTCTCCTTCCCCTAGCAATCTGTAGTGCCTTCTTTATATATGTATTTTTCTTATTATGAATCTTATTTTAAAAATTCAATGCAACCTATCTGAAGGTTGCATGTAAGTTTGATTTTTAGCAATGTCTGTCTTAAGGGTGCTAACACAATCTAAGATTTATTAATTTCATATCTGGGATGTAAGTATAAGCCACTATGTTCTATGACACAAAAAAGGTGTTTCCCTTCAAATGGCTATCTAATGGATAAGAGAGATACATATACCATTAATAAAACTTCCTAAGTAATGAAATAAATGCTTTAACAGAAGTGAAAACAAAGCATCACAGAAGGGCAGACTTCAGAGCAAGAAACAATTAGTTTGACTGGACTAAAGGCAAGAAGAATGCTTCCTTTTAATGGGATCCTTAAAATATGAATTAAGGGAGTAAAAGAATGTCTGTAAACACAATCTGCATTTGATAAGTACCTGGATTACTGGTAATATACATACATTTCCCACAAGATCAAGGTTTACATCTAGGGCTGCCATGTATACTCAGTAATCTACAGTATCACAAAGCCAGTGATATGCTAGTGTTTTAAAGAGAATCAAACCAAACAGGCATACCAAGCATGCATGCTAAGTAATTACCTTTTTGTTAACTTTTGTAGTAAGGAATAACATACAGACAGAAAAGTGCATGTATAAGTGTACAGCTTGATAAATTTTAAAAAGTGAATATACCTGTTTAACCAAAACCCACATCAAGAAATAAAACATTACCAGCTCTGCAGTAGACTTCCTCATCCCCTGCCACCAACTCCCAATCACAACCACTACCAACCCTCAAAGTTTCTGATTTCTAACATTAAATATTCGTTCTGCTTTCACATAAATACAATTACATAGTAGGCATTATTTTATACTCGGCTTCCCTCACTCATCATTATAGTCATGAAATTCATCATATTGTTTTGGGAAGTTGTAGCATGTCTGTTCTGTCTGTTCCATAGCATTCTGTTGTATTGATATACTGCAATTTATTTATCCATTCTACTGTGGATGTGCACTTGGATGATTTCCAGTTTGGAGCCATTACAGATGATGCTGCAATGAGCATTCCACTGCATGTGTTTTTGGTGAACAAATGTTATACGTTTGTATTTGGTACATTTTAATTTGGTATATATTTGGTAGAACTGCTATATCACAGTTGAATAGATACTTCCAAAGAATTTTCCAACTGTACCAATTTGCACTCCTACTGGAAGTTTATAAGAGTTTCGTTCGCTCCACATCCAACTCTTGGTACTTTCTATTTATTTCATTTAAGCCATTCTGGATGATGTGTAGAGGACTGTCTGTCTTGTTCTTACTGATATTTAGGAGTTCTTTATAAGTTCTGGATGCAAAATCATTGTCAGTTATATGAATTATAAAAAATCTTCTCCCACTGTCTTGATGGTGTCATTTGATGAACAAAAGTTAATATAGAACATCTATCATTTTTCTTTTATTGTCAGTTCTTTTTGGGGTTATCTTTTGGGTTGCCTATGAAGTCTTTGCCCACTCCCAGATCAGGAAGAAGTTCTACTTTTTCTCTAAATGCTGTATTTTTTACCCTTAACAGCCAGATCTGCAAGCCATTGAATTGATTTTTTTAAAACTATGATGTGAGGTCAGAATTGAGACTTTTTTTTCCATATGGATTTACAGGTGACCAAGAACCATTTTATTGAAATCAGCAATTATTTTAATTCACTTAATATGTATTAGATCAACTGAAATAAGTAAGAATCACATATATCCCATCATCTTAAATATTTTCTATCATCAGAAATCTTAGTTTAAGTGTCGGGGCCATTTTATTTTGGTAACTATCCCAAATTTCCAGCAAATATTAACAGGAGAAAAATTAGAGAAGAAATAAGTTCATTTCACTACTATAAATCTATTCTACAGATATTAAATTGGGATAGGTCCACTCTGATTCTGCATTTTCTATTCTGTCCAGAAATAGCACAGTTTTTACATAATTCTCAATCCAAGAACCAAAATTTTTCCTGATTACACTAATGATTGGAATGGTATCTGAAATATAAAATAGCAGAATTAATAGGAAGGTTGGCATTTTTTGCCCTACACTACCACAATTTCATTTGCAGCCATTGCTGTCACTGTGCATTACATCCTTCAAATTCCACTGAAAAGAGTAATTGTTTTGTAATGTATACATCAGTTAGCTTCTGAAACTCAAGTATGTTTGAGTCTCTTATGCAGGAATTTGAAGGAAGTAAAGGTTGGAGACAATTGTACTTTTAAAATTCTATAATCAATACATTCAGTTTGCTGAGAGATGCTGTATTTAAGTAATGTAAATGTGTTTTTAATTCTCTATAGTTCCTGTAATCATGAAAAAATGAAAAATTTCATTTCTCATAGTAAATAGATGCTGTGTAGACAACTAATGACGTATCATCCAATATCCACCTTTTTCTAAACAAATGAACACTTTTTTAGAGCAGTAGAAAAAGTGAAAAATAAGAAGCTTCATACAACCCAAGTAACCAAAAAAATTTGCTCCTAAAATAAAATTTAGCCTCTAATCTCTCAGAATCAGTAGACTCAATGGCTGATATATCTTTGTCACTTAAAAATTTTTTTTTCCTTCTGACAATCAACTGTAAACAAGTAAAATTTTAAAAATCATGGAGACTTAAGAAATTTAAATGCTTGATAGGTATTATAATAAGCAACTATGATTAATTTTTTAGGTGTAAAGTGGTTATGTTTTTTAAAAACTTAAATTAACTTTTAGAGATATGTTGTGAAATATTTGTGGATGAAATGATGTGATATCTGGGGTTTGCTTCACAATAAGCCACTCAAGTTGGGATGGGATGGGTGAAATATGGTCAAAGCAAGATTGACAATCAATTGATAATTGTTAAGGCAAGTAACGGGTCCATGAGAATTCATTACATTTTTGTCTGTTTTTGTATATGTTTGAAATTTTGGACAGTAAAAGCTTTAAAAATATTTCATTCCAGATACTCATTAAAATGCCAAGGCGATAAACCTTCCCCATTTTTTGTATTTTTCTCGCACTACTATTGAATGCTTTGCCTGGATTCTGTCAATGTTTCTCAAATGCATATTGGCTTCTTAAAATTGCCTGGCCTGTTTTGCTTTGGAATTTTGTTCTTTCATCTAATTAAAAAAACACACAAATGTAAGGATACATTACATATAAAATCACATAATCATTATAAATACATACATGTACCCAATAAAGGAATACTGACAAAATAGAAATGTTAATGATTTTAATGGTTCAAATGAGAATTCATTTTTGCCTTTTTGAGTGTGTTTTAATCTTTTTGCCAAATGGATTAAATAAGCAAATATATACCTGCTACAAGCAGTCTATGTGGACATACTGATGTTGGGCCTCCTTCTGTTTCCCTGGCTCTGCCATCCTTCTTGCACATAACTGGTCCACTGTTTTTGTAGATACCCATCTTTCTAATTAGGAATAATGATTCAGAGAAAGCCCACTCCTCTTAATTCAAAGAGGATGCTATCCAGTTTGAAGATGTAGTTTAATCTAAATTAAAGAGGAATAAACCAAGTATGTATTATGAATGATACCTAAGCCCAGCGTGTATCCTACATAATGACAACCTATGGAGAAACATCTTATTTGAGCACTGGTTGTAAATGAGGAAAAAGCCTGAGGACTAGTGGAAAGACAGATTGCTGGTGGACACTCTTTGGGACTTACCATCCTTCTGACACTCTTTTCCTCTCCCCATGACTAATAACTAATCACTTTTAAAATAAAATCTTTTTTTCCTAGGGCTCACCATCCTTGGCCCCTGAACATTGACTATGCTTATTGATACACACAGGTTTTCTTCACAAATAAGAGGCTTTCCACCTTACTCTGTTTTCTTCTTACTGCAATAACTCTTTAAACCTTTAGTTGTTTCTTACAACTTTATAAAAATAGAAAAGCTCTTCTTCCTTCTACTACACAATTTTGACCTTAAAGAATTTTATTTCTTCCCAAGAGTATACAGTTTGGAGTTGCTTGTGTTCCCTTAGCAAACATTTCTTGGTTACCTACGCAGGTGTGGTTACCTGCAGTTGTTAGACAAGCCTGGTGGGGTCCTGTGACAACCTAGGAGACACACAGAAAGCCCGTGGCTATCAGCAAGTAACGGATTCTTAGTGAAGCTAATTATCTGCTTTGGTTGAAAACATCTCAATGCCATGCAAAACCCAACGACTTCCTCAATACTGGTTAATTTTAATTCTCTTTTAACTCTGTCTCTGGGCTTCTATTCCCCCCTCTGTAAAATGGTAATAATAATACCTACCTCGTAGGATCATATGAGGATTAAGTAATTTAATTGAAAGTCCTTGGAACAGTGCCTTCTAAATTGCTGAATGTGAACCATCTCCACCCACGTGAGTTCTACTGGTTCTTCATGGCCCAGCTCACATCTCTCTGTCTCCGTGAAGCCCCATCACTTCTACAGAGTTTATAGTCTATTGTAAATAAGGACCCCCTTACTCATATACTATTGGGATCATTAATTATTACTTGTTCTTCATGTGAATCCTGTCTTTCGAAACAAAATTATAAAGTTTACAAGAAGTTTTTGTGTATCTTTCTGTATCTTTCTGTCACAGGCCTAGAATACTTCTATTAATAACTCATACAACAAATAACAAGTATTCACCAAGAACTTGTTAATGGAAAATATGCTAGAATCGCATTTATAATATATTTTAATTTTTAATGAAAATATCATGGAAATAAATTTCACTTATTTTGTACTTAGGGATTATTAAAAATTGAGTTTTCTATTGCTTTTCATTTTTGTTATTTGTTGACAAGAAGGATGATTATGGAAACATCTTAAATTCTGAAAGCTTCATTTGCAATAAAACCCCTCTTAAAAGTAAGCTCCATCTGATCTAATGATATAACTCTGAAATAAACAGTTCTACCTCCTATCAGATCCTCCTGCTAGTTTGCAGTCTAGCCAGGCAAAATTTTATTCTGTTCTTAAAGATTATGGAAAAATATTTCTACAAAATGTCTTCTCTAGGGCTGACAATTGTATTCGTTTTCTGTGAATAGAAAACTACCACAAACTCAGTGGCTTAAAACAACACAAATTTCTCATTTGTGTAAAAAATTACCACTAGCTTTAAAAAGTATACATGTATCATCTTCCAGTTCTAGAAGTCAGAAGTCCAAAAAGGGTCTCACTGGACTTAGATTCAAGGAGTTGGCAGGGATGTATTCCTTTCTGGAGGCTCTAGGGAAGAATTGTCTTGCACTTCCCAGCTCCTAGAAGCAGCCCAAATTCCTTGGCTCATGGTCCCTTCCTCCACCTTCAAAGCCAGCAACAGCCAGTTCTTCTCACATTACTTTACTGTGACCTCCTCTTTTGCCTCTCTTGTAAAGACCCTGTGTTTACATTGGGCCCACCTGGCTAATCCAAGATGATCCTTGTATTTGAAGGTCAGCTGATTAGTAAATTTAATTCTATCTGCTACCTCAATTCTTTGTTGCTATGTAACATGACATATTCACAGGTTCCTTGAATTAAGACACGGTCATTGTCAATGGTGGGCAGGGCGGTACGCATTAATCTGCCTGCCACAGCTATCTCTTCTACAAGGAAGAGACTTCTTATTAGTAGGCAGTTTGCATCCCTCTCTCAGCAATTTAAATCTACTTGTTTCACTTGTTTCATTTTTTCTCTAGAGGAAATGGAGAACAAATGAAAAACATATTAAGATTTTGCTTTAGAAGCCATAGAACTAAACCAGGTCCTGACCTGATTATAATACATTTTATGTTTATGAAATAAAAGAAGAAAGTTTATATCCAGAGAAGCAAATTATGAACCAAGAAATGTAATTTAACAAAATATGATCCTATGAAGTTTGATTTGTAGAGATCCATGCCCCCAAAATGGATATATTTATTCTCCATTCATAATAATGAAGTGCTACATACTGTGTGACTCGGTTTATATAACATTCTGTAAATGACAAAATTATACTGATGGAGAACACATAAGTGATTGCAGGGATTAGAGAAAGAGGGAACGTGTGACCATAAATAAAAACTGTAGGGAGTTCCATTTTGGTGATAGAACAGTTCTGTACCATGATTGTGGCAATGGCTATACAAATCTACACATATGTGTATTAAAAGTGTCATGGAATTTTCCACAAAGACAAAAAAGAAGGGCATGCAAAAATTGCTAAAGTCTGACAAAAATCTGTAGTCTGTTAGTTGTATTATGCCAGTCAATTTCTTGGTTTTGATAATTTGCATTAAGAGAAGCTGAGTAACGGGTGTACTATTTTTGCAACTTCTCATGCGTCTATAATTATTTCAAAAATATGTTGAATTGTAAAATATGTGCTCAAAAATAAGAGGGAATTGAAAGTGTAGGCAGATGGTTAGAAGTTTAAAATGAGCACTTAAACATCTATCTACAATATTTAAGGTTGAAAAAGTAGACTTTATGATTTAATGTTTGGTAGAGACATGGGCCAGCTAAATTAATAAACAGTCCTAAAAATGCATTCTAACTTTCAAATCATTCCAAATCTATAGCCTCATATGTACTTTAAATTTAATAACCTAAATAGTTTTATCCATAATTTAATAGCTGGGAAAAAAAGAGGCGGAAGAAAGAAAGAGAAACATTATTTGGTTTCCGTAGAAGCACCAAAAGTTAAGTAATCAGATTGGTCTGTAAACGAAGAGTACATGAAGAGCTTAAATTCCCATCCCCCGTGAGCTCTGAGGAGAGCTGGAGTGTGTCTAGAGGAGACTTTTCCTCCACCGGTTTGCAAGAAGCCAAACCTCAAATAGGGAACTTTAAAAATAGGGCTCAAATGTTTGTTCACTTCAAGATATTCAAGACAATTCCATAAAGTGCCTTTCAAAAATATGTTGATTTTAAAAATATGTGTGTTCACTCTGAGTTCAAGACTTTTCAAAACCATCATCATTATTATTGTGTTGGGAAGAAATGCAGTAACAATGATCATTAGACACACAGAGAAAAGAAAACATTTTATACAGCCTAATGACTGTTATTTAGTGAGGATGTAAAGTCAGAGAAGCAGCAACATCAATTTGGGAAAGTTGGAGAAGAAGCAGAATTAATGAGAGACAAGAAACTCAGGATGAAAGTTTGTTAAAATGAATCTTGTAGTCTCTGAAAGATTCTGGGAGCTGATTCCTGTGTTCCTTTTGATATGGGACTTAAAAAGGTCCTATTAGGTCAGTTCAACTACTGAGGAATAGAATTTCTGTTTTCTGATATTACGATAGAAACGACCGTACAAATCCATATTAGAAGTTTATTCAAAATAGTAAGTGTTCTGGACTAACTAAAGCCCAGCAAGTTCAAGACCCCGCTCTGCCACTTACTAACTGTGTGCCTTGGGGAAGTCTCTGAAATAAACGGAATCTAAATGGCAGCGTTTGTAAAAGGGAGTTATAATAATGGTTAACATTTATGAGGGGTTGCTATGTTCCAAGCCCTGATCTAAGTTTATGTATACGGCCTCATTTAATAACACTTACTGAAATCCTAGTACTTACTTCATAGGAAATGATCAAACGTGAAGAGTAAATGAGCTACAAAGTGTAAAAACCCCAGCACTGTGTGTCTGGAACATACTAGGCACTAAATAACTGTTAGCTTCCTTTCTTTGGTCTGCCTTATTGGAAAATTTTCCTAGCAGTGATGTTGGTATTAAAGATTCAGCTGGCCACACCCTGCTAGAGCTCTCTTAGTGAAGTTGAAAGAATGGTACTGAAATATTTGCGTAAGCATCCAGACAAGCTTAGAACATCGCTCTTTAAATAAATAATTACCACTCTAAGTCTTCAGACTCTATAAATTAGTTATAAAAATAGCTACCCTCAATGATATCTATAAAAATGCATTATTCTCAAATGAATAGTGCCATATAGATGAAGCTCGGTTATTGTTCTTTTGGGTTTGTTATTATGAGTACCTTTTTCATGGGGGCGATGGCATGTTGACTTCCTGATCTTCCTAGACTTAGTTCTGAGCCCATAAACTAATTCTGAGCTCTGCTATGCCTGGACAGGCATTCTTATACCTGCCACATAGAATTCATTTGGAATTCACTTTAGGCCCAAACCTCACCAACAGGTTCTGACCTGGGACATCACATACTAGAAACACTGACTTCCCCCAAGGGTTTTGAGCCTTAAAGTACTCTAGCAATACCCTCTGCAAGGCCTTTATTAGCCATTGCATATCAGACTTCGTATAGAAATTTGCTTTCTCCTACACGTAAACTACTTTTTAAAAGGACGCAGAGAACCTGTGGAAGCTCAGTGAATTCTTTCAGTCCTTGCTGACTTCACGTCTTTTAGAAATTGTTCTTAAATCATAAGAATTGAGAATAAGAATGAACTTAGGTCAGTGTAGCCTAAATGTCATAAATCATACCATTCCTGAAAGTTTCACTTAGTGCTTAATAAAAATCCTTGACACTTTACTGGGATGAGACAATAATTTACTGGCAACTCTTTCTTTCTTTCTTACCCAAATCCCTAATTGTAACTAGAGGAGAAGAGAGATTCTCTTTTTATCTCCTAAACCATAGAAGGATTTTCAAATCTTCGATAAACTTAGCAATTTACTTTCTCCTCGTGTTTCAGCAACTTCTGAGATGACTACCCCATACATAGCATGTTCTAATAACCAGTATACAAAGTGAAATTAATATACTCAACAAACATGAAATAAGTTGTATTTCTTAAATCACAGATTACAGAGCTTTAGGGGCCCTCAGTCACAAAGTAGTCTCCTGTAGATTTTAATCCTTTCGAGTAACATTATGAAAGGTTAGACTCTTAAGCTAAACCCCCTGGTTAAAAGTCCATAATGGAGAACACCTCTTCCATTTTTCTCACCAGACACACTAATTGACTCTATTCCTCCAGGAGTAGATGTCTGCAAAATATTGTCAGTTCATGTTTTTTGCAATGCAGTATAGTATACAAAAACATATTTTCAAAGTGGCCTTCTGAAATCAATAACATATGGCATTTATGTGTTACTCTTAATTCCCAGGACTTCTATTAATTTCTAATTACTGTGAAAGACTGTTTAATGAATTTTCTTCTCGATGACTGTGCTGCATTTTAAAATGAGACATTCATATTATATTTCTCTCATCATATAAGAACTATTTAACTCTTCAAATATTAAAGAACACATAGAAATGCATCCATCATAACATCTTTTATCTCTCAAGAATTTTAGTATACATCAACAGCCTTCTCCTGCATAGCATGTCTTGATAACAATTAGCAACAAGTAAAATTACCATGCTAAATAAACTTAGAATCAGCTTTATTTCATAAATCACAGAATTTTAGACCTTAAGGGGCCCAAAGCATTAAATATTTCTCTACATTCTTAATCTCTTTGAAAATTTAATGAAAACCAATAACACCAACAGATCTTTGGAAAAAGAAAATCCTGGTTTAAACCACATCTTTTATTCTTCAGAGGGGGAAATTGAGATTCTGTAGGTTAAGACTTGGCCAAAGCCACAGAGCAAGTTCTAAGGCCCAAGTGTGAACTAAAACCTAAGTACCCTGTCACTCGACCAGTAGTGTTTTTTATCAGGAAGAAGAGCTGTTCTTTAGTGAGTTTGTACTTTAAGCCAGGAAATAGTCAGACATTTTATCCATATTAGCTCTAAACTTAAAAAACAGTAAAACCCTATAAAATAGGGATTCTTTTCCCATTTTACAAAAACACTCAAGTTTGAGGAATTAATTAATTTGCCCAAATTCTCATAGACAATTCAACAACGGAGCCAAGACTTAAATCCCTGAATATCCAAACTACAAAGCAAAAAAGAAAGAAAGAAAAAGTATTACATTCAAAATAGTATCGCTCATTGGACATAGCTGATTTATCTGTGAGAAATGAACAAACCAATCAAAACTTAAAAATCAGTAATGCTGAGTAGGTTCTAACCTTGAGCTATCTAGTAGTAAAGTCCCCAAATTTCCAAGTACTGCACATCACACTTCCTTCTGATCCGTAAGATGGTGAAGATGAAAATATAGCCTAGGTGCTATATCTGGATGAATAATAAACCTCACAGAAAATTCTAAATTTCATTTCCTATACTCATGACCTTTTCTACCATACAAAGAGGAGTATGTGCTCCCTCTAACATTATGATAATAAATTATACTCTTCTATCCAGCCATCATATCCACAGGGTCACCATCAGGAAAAACACAACTGTAATCATCGACTTCATTTCCTGACTGTTGTGGGGGATTTTGGGCAGTTTTAGGAGCACAGATAGAACAACAAGAAGGTCACCGATGGGTCTCTCCCGACAGAAATAATGCCCATTGATAATTGGTTTGGTGTGGGCTTCACTCTGAATTTTAAAACCAGTGTAAAACAGTCAGTTGTTTATGTCTCCTTATTCCAAGAGGAAGATCAAAAGGAGGCTTATCTGGACTGGAGACAGTTTATTTCCATCTCGGAACAGAAGACAAAAGATAACCGTGTCTTTTCCTTTCCCCTTGAGTTCCTGTGCCTGTTCCTTCCACTCCCTTTCCTGATTGGCAATAATATCCTGACCATTAATCTATGTATTTTAAGCATAAAAATCAATTTCTGGGACTTATCTCATTCATTTTCACAACAGGAACCCTGGAAATAGCCTCATGTTGCTATTGGAGGCAAAAGAGATTTAAAATAACCCTTAGCCTCTCCTCTCTGACACCTAGTGTTACAAGGAACTGAAATACATCCGGGATAAGATCTAGATGCAGAGCTAGAGTCTGAGAAGAAGAATTTCATTTAGGGAAATATTATTGGCCCTTCTTATCATTAAAATTTTGAAAAGGCATCCAACATTGAAATGAATAAATTTCTTTATTGAGAAGCCACGCTAATCTAAAGACTATTTGTGCTGCTTTCCTCATTCAATCAAAGCCTTAAAGATACATTTTTTTAATGACTTAGAAGTGGTCTCATAAGAAAAATAAAGAAAGAAAAAATGGAAAACAAGTACAGTGTGGCAGCACTATTAGAGATGTTGTCACTGTGGCTTGGAGAGGCCGGATCTGTGACAACTTCCTTTATTTTCCAAAGCTTAATAGCCCTTAGAATGCAGAAAATGAAGAAAAAATGTAGATTTGTTATTTGTTAAAAAAAGAACACGCTAAATAGACTAAGTGAATGGTACTCAGTGTACATTTTCAGTCATAGAAGACCAAATTATTCGATTAAGTCATCTAAAAATAAGTTTAGTTTTTGTTTTAAATCATGGTTTAATGAAATGACAAATGTACGTTACACTTCCTATTTGGAGTTACTTATGGCAAAAATTATCCATGGCAATGCCATTTGCAGGACTGTATGGATCAAATAAATACTGTTTTGTGGAACTCCTCCTAGAATTAAGTCGTTCAGCCAATGGGACTTGTCATTAGAAATTCATTTTTGTTAACTGCCCGGTGACTTATCACATAGAAGGACTGTGCTTGTCTCACGATCTGTACTGTGATTTCCAGCATTCTCCAACAGACCACAAATAGCCACAAATAGCAGCTTCAAGATCCAGTGGATAAAATACCCAACTTTCCCCACTGAGAAGCCATTCAGTTTTAATCCTTAATCCTCAGGGAAATGAGGGTAAGGACCTCAGCTAAATCCAAAAGGAGCTATGGTCCAGGTCACACACATAATATATGTAATTCTGTGTAATCAGAGTCGCTTACTAAAGAGCCCCCAAATGCCTAATATAAAGATTAAGTTCCCTTGCAATCTCTCAGAAAAAGTCTTGACCAATTAGACTTAAGAACATAGGAAATGTTAAGACAAAGGAAGACTTTGGCAAAGTCTATTTTAGTTAGCTTTTGTACCTTTTACCCCCTTAACTCCTTTTGTAGCCATTTTCTGAATTATCTTCTTGCTGCGTGTTTACCCTAGAATGTACGCAAATTCCTTCCACTAGAAAAGGCCTTTTGTTCATTTCCTCTAGTTGTGCAGTTCAGCTCACTCAGAACCTTTTTCTTGTTCATTCAGAATTCAATCCATTTTCTGGGTTTTGTTTCCTTTGAAAGCAGATGAACTGGACAAAATTTCTCTAACTCCTCGTTCTTCATTCTCATCGCGTGGAAGTGGGTCCGTGGCTCAGGAAGCTCGCCTGCTTTTCTGCCAGCTCTGACAAATAAAGTATTTTTCTCAAAGGCCACAGAGCAGAAGTTCCCAGTGGTCTCTGGACTCACCTGTCAGGCCTCACCAGGGTACCAGCATCTGCCCTTCTCTCTGGTAGCTACACTTGGTATGAGCTGGGATATCTTTCAAGGATTTTAAATAGCCGAATACATTATCAGAGGTGTGTTTGAGAAAAGTTATCCACCAGTGTAGATAAGTTGGCTTATTTAATCAGTTTAAATAAGATGGCTTGAAGGGAAATTAGACACAAGAACAGTTAATTGTTCATAGTCCTGGTGAAAAGTAACGATGGCCTGAATTAGGGTGGTATAGCCTACCACCATTGAGTTGCGAAGGAGATAATTATTTTTACTCTGATATTCTTCAAATTCCAAAACTGTTCAGTTCCCCTGCTGGGGCCTTGTTTACCTTTTCTTGAACTTCTCTTCTAGGATGTTTCTCTTAAGTAGGAAAGCTGTTCCAATAGCAGTCATTACATATTTGTTTTATCAAAAGTCTGCATATCTAGGCAGCCACTCTATACAGCAGTGATTCCCAACCTTTCTGTTATAAATTCTTATTAAAGTCAAAAACTTTTGTAAACTCCCACAGAATTGCAGCTGCGCTTTTATTCCCTGTTGATTGAAATATGGCAGAAAAAAAGCTGCTATTAATTTAGCACATTTTAAAATTAATTTGTATTTTATTTATCACAAAAGCATCTACCTACTTTTTTTTTTGAAACAGCATCTTCCTCTGTTGCCCAGCTAGAGTGCAATGGTGTGATCATAGCTCACTGCAGCCCTGAACTCCTGAGCTCAAATGATCCTGCCTCCTCAGCCTCCCAAGTGGCTGGGACTACAGGCACATACCACCAAGCCCAGCTAATTTTTGTATTTTTTTGTAGAGACAGGGTCTCGCTGTGTTGCTCAAGCTGGTCTCAAACTCCTGGCCTCAAGCAATCCTCCAGCCTTGGCCTCCCAAAGTGCTGAGATTATAGGTGTGAGCCACTGGGCCTGGTCTCTACCTCTATTTTAATAAGAGTGTGCATATCTGAGTGAGATATTTTTGTCCCTTCCATCTACAAATACTATGAATGTTGATTTATGGACATTTTACAAGAAGCATGAGGCTCCTGCCATAGGTTCACATTCCATGGGTTAAGAAGCACTGTGTTGTTCTATATGTTCTATAGCATCTCAGAAGGGATACCCACCAGGAAGCGTCCTCTCTAAGGGATGTGATACATTTCCATAAGGAACAGACGCACATAAACCAGTCATCCTCACATCAGAAGAGACAGGAGCAGGAAAGGTGGGTTAAAATAAGATCAGAATCGGGGCAGGGTGTTGGTTCAGGGAAGATGCTGAAAGATCACTACCAGCCTTTCACTCCATTCCAAACTGCTCTAAGAATCTTTAGCTTTATTGCTGTTGCAGTTGCTGTGCTGGTGTTGTTAATAAATGTATTTATCTAGGGTTCAGTTCTGATAGGTGTTACGGGAAAGAGATTAAATTTAGGTTAGATATAGAATAATCTTTTATAGGCCCATCTCCCCCGCCCCAGCTCCCCAAACCCTTTCCGGTCACTTCCTTCACATAGTAGTTCCACAAAAACATTTAAGGGCATTGACAGTCATTACCTACCCCTCCATTCATCTCCCCAATAAAAGCCATTTCTTTTAACAGAGAGTTGGGATACATTAAACTTTCTGTGGTTTCAAAGCCAAATCATTCCAGAGGTTTAACCAATGCCAGGGAAGAGAGAGAGGAAAAGAGGAAGAAATAGAGAGAGATCCCCAGGCCGCTCACCCACCAGGGGTGAGGCAAAATGAAGAGGGGAACTCCCAGCCTTCTAGCTGCCAAATCCAGGAGGGCAGCACCCCTGAAAACCAAGTGCAGGTGATGAAAAACCTTTCAAGGTTTTAAATCAAGCTGGAACAGGTACTGGAATAGTCTCTGAGTCAAACAGCATTCAGTCCACTCATCAGTATCATTCTCTATGACTCAAAGGTGCATGGCGTCAAGTTAGCGTTACAAAGTCTGTGATCCCTCACCCCTCCCCCAGCTTTTTTTTTTTGCTGGGTTTCCACTTTGCCCCTCCATCCATCCTTTCCTTTCTTCTTTCTTGCCATTTGCTGTTCAGATTCACACACAAGTTGGAAGAACATTCCAAGGACTGCACACCAACTAACCCACCTTGCGCTCCGGGGTGGAGGCAGACTTTACCAGGATGCCGTCTGGCGAGACGGTGGACATGTGTGGGCTCTGGTCCACAGGACTCGTGCCAGCTCACCCAGGAAAGCTGGGAAAGTTATCATGGGAGCGTGGGGAGGGGAAAGCCCGGTTCTGGGTTTATAATTGAGGTGATATACCTAGAAGTTGCGCAATAATCAACAAAAGAGGGAAGTGTTGAATGAGATGGTGCCCCAAGCAAGGGAGCGGGTTTGTAGGCTTCATGTTGGGGCACAGAGCCAGGAGAGCCAACTAAGTCCTTTCTCCACCCTTAGAAAGATCTGAAAGCAAGAATGTGCAGCTGTCTCCCAAGCCTTTGATAAAGGGCACCCCAATGGGGTCCTTCAGAGTGACCCAGTCCTGAGCCTCCGGGGTGACTACTACCACCGCCTAACAAGGGGAAGTTCATGAAACGCACACTGTGCTTCCTTCCCATGTTTTAATGTCACTCAGGAGCTTCTGTAGGTCGGCAGAAACTGTGGACCAAAAGCTTTGGGGAGTGGACGCAGGAGAATTTTCTGCCTCAATCTCTTAACAGTTTCTTGGGCTCCTGCCACAGTACTGGTATTTGATTTAGAGGCCTAAGAGGGAAATCGGCCCCACGTGGGGAGATAACAAAACACTCTCCACCTTGGACTCATGGAGTGGAATTTGAATCTGAAGCCAAAACTCCTATCTCTGCCTGCTTTGCTAATTACATAAATTTCCTTGCTAGATTCTGCAGCTGTTTATATACGAATACAGCTCTGGTTCCCAGAGAGGTACTTCTCAACAAAGGGGTGCAGGGCACTCATGGCTGGTCTGGGACTCAGATTCAAGTGCTAGTTCTATTTCTGTTGGGTATGCTAGGGCACCCTGAATTTATTTCACTCTTTCATGAAATGAAACTAAACAACTGCCTTATGATGCAGAGGTGTTGAAGAAAAACAAAGAGGAGTGGGGTGTGGGTTGTGTGTGTTGGTTGTGAACATTAACTCTAGCAATAAAGATTACTGAGAAACTACTGAGAGGGCATTGGAACAAAAGCAGGGCTAAATCTGTAGGAAATTATATGCCCTTTTTAAAAAGTGTTCCAGATTTCACTATGGGAAAGATCACGAAGATTCCCAGATATCCCCACAAGATACTGTTTGACCTGGGGAAGAAGAACCAGATATTATGGGATGCATTTCCCCTTTTCTTATCTGCCTCAGAGCCTCACTACCCTTGTCTGACAACAACTTTCATCTTTGTTTTCATAAGGAATAGCAAAGTTAGGGTAGAGGTACAATTGAACAACCATGAATTTTCCCCAAATACACAAATTATTTCAGCACGATTGTTTCTAAATTAAAATGGAACCTGGTTATTCCATGAAGAGCAAACATATGGTCAAATATTGTTTCTTTTGTTTATTACACAGAAAGATGAACAAGTTTTACTAAATGTGGCTCCCATAAATAAGTGCTGTACTTCACAAAAGTTAGACTCACAATTAACCCTTTTGGACGATTTGGGGGAATTGGGCAGTGACCCCAGGGACACACTATGGTTAAAAATATGAAGGACTTTTTTATATGACACACAGATGAACCAATAAAAATGTGACCTCTTGGCATGTATAAAAAAAGATATCTTGGGTTTCTCTCAGTGAAATATTTGAAGGCTTTAAAATTTTAAACAAAGCCCAGCTGGTTTGTATGCACAAGTTCCAAACCCTGAAATATTCCCATGATATCTAGTTTCAAAGAATTCTACTACTGTAAACTAGTGAGTAAACTAAACAAGTAAGAGAAGTTTTCTGTTTTAAAATGTACTTTGGTTTTGCTGTGAAGTATTCTGTCTGATAAATAAAAATCCAGAGGAAAAATGTAGATTGATGGAAAAGGAAAAGGAATGTAATTATGATTCCAAAGGTAATAAAAATTTTAAAAACTAAGTTCCCATTCAGAGTATGAAAAGTACACCAGAGAATCTCTAAGGATTTGCATTTAGATAGAATTTAAATATAGCCACATTGGTAGCACTTAAATTCTAGAGTTCACAGTGGCATTTTTGAAGACCTTCCCCTTTAGACCACTGTCCCTGGCAGCATATTTATTATTTTTGTGAGACGACAACAGACTATATTACGCTTCCTCACTCAATCCGCTCAGAATTAAGCTCAGTTAGCTTATGATTTGGAAGCCAATAAATAACTACATGGTAATTACCAATTCTTTCTTATTTTTCAAATGCTAAATTACCCTTAGTCACTGCTCTCTCCTTTTGTCTTTTCTTTTTTCTTTTTCTTTTTTTCTTTTTTTTTGTTATTACTCTGCTTATTCCTATTATTCTCTTTGGAGTGAAATATTAGCAGGCCCTCTCTTGCAAAAACACATGTTCTTCTTTGTGGAGAATTTTCTTCTCTTCCCAAACCCCATCAAGGCTCACTTTCACTTTCTTGCACTTTCTCTAACCCTGAGCAATTGCATGTAAGATTTTTCCTTTTTACCATCAAAGATTCTTTGACTTCTTCATGTCATAGAGTGTTCCAGACTTGACCGTTTATACCAAAAAGGGGAAAAGACAGCTTCACTGGGTAACTGGTTTTGATTTGTAAGTTATGGTGTGGAGAAGTAGGCATCCTGCCTCTTAGGACTTAGGTAATTAAGTTTGCAAGGTCAGCACGACATGCATGACGAGTTGCAAAGAGCTCCCGGTAAATCAGTCTCAAGGTTCTGCGTGAACACCATCCACACAATCGTTTACACTTCCTGTCTAGGAATCAAATTCCAGTCACTGAAGTCAATCCTGGAATTTTGCTTTAACCCTCATACCTGAAAAAAAAAAAAAGATTATTATTTCACAAAAGCAATAGATTCTTTCTATCCTGAATGTATTCTCAGAAAATATACATTGACTTCAGCAAGGTTTCTGCTTGAAAAGGGGCAGAGCATAAAGTTGCCCCTGGGTAGATCTAACAGTTATTAGGCGTTGGCTGAATCCTATCTGGAGATGTTCTGAGCAAACTTTTCACCTAAGATCTCTGACTTTTGAGTTGCAAACATTTCTTTAGCCAGATCAGATAGAAAGAGGCACGGACTTTGCATAACCTTTCATTCTAGAGTTTATAAATGTGGGAACCCACCCTTTCCTTCTCCTAACCAGCAGCTATGATTAAGCCCTGGAAGGAAGGGATGGGAAGTGTGTGAATACACAGCCCCCCAGTGACTCAAGAGTCACAATTTGCGAGACAAAATATTTGATGGGTCTCTCTAGGCTTTGGTGGGAAGGAAGAGAAGAGTTTTCTTCAGGGCGTCTTACATGGCAGAACAATGTAAGGCAAAGTTAAAGCCAATATATAAAAAGCATCTGGTGCACCCAGCACACTCTAACCTTGTAACCTTGTAATCATTTGGCACAGTGGGAAGAAATTCAGAACAAAAGAAAACTATGTACTCAATATCCTTTGTGTGACTCTAACTTGGATCCTTTGGGATCGCATTTTGGCTGTCATATAGATGGTAGGAAGTTGCTCTAGCACACAGCTTGGGGTAAAGGTAGGGACATTTGGTTAACAGTAAGTTTAATAATGCATTAATCAAGCTAACTTTCCAATAGAAAAGAATAGTACTATATTTCAAAGATTGTTAATTTTGAATACTGTAGTCATGTCTTTGCTAGGTTGCTGGATTGATGCTCTTTCCTGATTAAGCAAAGCAACAAGAAAATAAACTGTCGCATTTATCTCCAGTTTTAAAAGTCAGAAAACAAAAGATGCTATATTCAGAGTAAATCTAAAGAGTATGTTACTTTTAAAAACATCTAAAAAATCAGGACTCAGAATGAGAAATGAAATAGGATTAGTCTCCAGTTCATCTATTTAAAAATATTTCACTTTTATTAAAAAAAAAAATGGTTAGAAGGTTTCTCATTTCATTTTATAGGCTTTGGCTCATAGTGAATATATTCAGTTAAAGTTACTACCAACCTGCAGCTTTGGGCTCTTTTTACTCCTCATGTGAACTATTAAATGAGATCTTTATTGTGTTTTTATCAGTAAGTGTTATTTACCAGGAGACCTCAGATTTGGTAAAATCTAAAATAGCAAGATTTTTAACAAAGTTATGATGAGGGCTCTCAAATTACAAATTAGTATATCAAACAGTGTTATTTTAAAATATTATGGAAACTTATAAAATAACCCTTAGAATGTTTATGTTTTATTAAACTAAAATCATGTTTCTTAATATTTCATTAGTGAACTTCTGAAGCATTGAAAATATGTTTTGGTAAATATACTTTTTTAAAATAAAATATAGATTTAAATTAGCTTTTTAGCCTAAAAATGTTATAAACTAGGATTATAAACTATATTATAATTGTAATATTTAAAATTCTAAAACTAAAAGTATTAATGTCCAGCCATATAGTCTCTTTTTCTTTCTGTTTCTTTTTTGGCGGAGGTGATGTCGTCATGTGCTCACTGTGTAAAACCTACAGGCACCAAAATATTTACTGAAGGAGGGTTGTAGCAGTTAGAAACAGCATACAATATAAATGTCCACCAATAGAAGACCAGTTAAATAATTAGGGATATAGCCATATAACAGAATTGTATGCAAACTTTAAAAGAAATTGGATGTATTTATACAGTGATGTAGACAAATACTTTTTTTTAAAAAAAAAGCAAGTTGTAGAACAGTTTGTATAGAAATTATTAAAGAAAAAAGGTGTTTGTATGCATATATACACACACAGAAAGAGAATACATAGAATATACTAGTAATTGCATAGAAAATGACTTGAATAATCACACTAACTTCCTCAATAGATAGAAGGATTTCACTTTTGAGTTCATTCAGTTTTACATTTGGTTTTTTAAATTTGAGTTTATTACATTTATAAGTTTTCTAATTTGCAAAAAATAGTGACTGACACAATAGGTTTCCCTTATCTACATCTTGAAATATTAATAGTGCTTATTTCTAAGTGAAAAATGGAGTGGTTTTTCTAGTTTTTCTTCTTCTTTGATGATCCGAGTTGTCTACTTTTTTCTACACTAAATATGTGTGACTATGCAATAAAAAATGAATTTAAAATTTTTAAAGCAGAGAACAGAGCATTTGTAGGAGAGGGAAAATATACAGAGGCAAAATAGAAGAAATACACCTTAAAGTGTGTCGTGGTCAAAATAGTTACCATGATTTATTAAGTCATAACCTTAAAACAAGTTCTTCTAACAAACTAATTTGCCCAAGCAGCAGCTTTTCAGATAATTGATGAAGTCTTGGGTGGTTACATATGCCCATTTCTTAAGCATAATAAACATAAAGCATCCATTTTATGTTAAAGCTCACAATCAGATTTTTTAAAATTGATATATAAGTAGGAATCAACTTATTTCTAATAGTTGTATCAGTAGTCCATAAAAATTAAAACCATTCCTTCATTTACTGAGAATAATCTGTAATGTCACTAAACAAAGATGCTTTAATTAAAGTTTATTTGAAATACCACTGAAACTGGTCAAATATATTGAATCATCTCTTTTGGTTATATATTTGTACACTTATAATTATTGAGTTCTATCCAAAAACTTTGCAGATGAACCCAAAAGAATGATTGGTATCTGTCAAGAAAAGCATGTAAACTTGTCAACTACTATTAGTGATGACTAGCTGGTATCTCCTGTGCCATTTCAGAACATTTCTTATAGACCAGAGTATGTAAACTTTGGAAAATCTGACAATGTTGTCACTTTTTTAAGGCTCTGGACTTCAGTCTCTGCCCCACAAAACATACCTAGGATTCAAGCACAGTCTCTCACTCAAAGCAACCCTGTGACTATTTGGTAAGCCTAGAGGGAACGATCATACTGTTCAATTATTAAGAAACCATAAAAAGTAGACTATCTGTGGTATCACATAAAAATAGATACAGACAACCATATTTTCCTGGGATAGAGTAAACCCCAGAGCTCTGTCCTACAGAAACAGGTCTGAATGCACAACATGTATTCATACACACACAGTAGGCATCCCTACCACTTTCTTTTCCTTCTTTTAAAATAGTTAATACATGCAAATGGTATAAATGTAAAGATACAATGTAATATAAAATAAAAAGTAAATCTTTCTCCACCTCTGTTCTTTGGTCACCCCTAGATTTTCTTCAGATCATTTTTGTTTTGTTTTACACTTTTAAACCTTTGATACATTTGAAAAATACTTTGGTGTAAAGAGTAGGCTAGGGGTCAACTTTATTTGTGTCCAAATGGCAACCCAGGTGTCTCAACTTCAGGTATTGAATAATCATCTGTCTTCTCCTTCCCCGATATGCAGTGCTACATTTAAAAAAAAATCTAAATTTCTAGAATCACTATTCAGTGCCATTGATTTGAAAGTACAGATAATGCTTAAACACACATATAGGCTCTGGAGCCTGTCTGTGTTTGAACATCAGTTCTGCTATTTACTGGCTGTGTGACTTTGGAAAGTTGTTTAAATTCTGCCTAAATTCCTCATCTATAAAATGGGGATATTAATAATCATAATATTGTGGGGATTAAACCATTTAATATATGAAAACACTCAGAAAGTGCATGACATGGATAGCATTGAACGTATATTAATGGTCATTATGCTTAAATCATATTATTGGTGTTTTTAGTGGTATTTCATTAAATTGACAGATTAAGGGAGAACTGACATCTGCAAATACTCTCTTGCCATGTAAATATCATGTGCTTTTTTTACATAGAGTCCTCTTTGTGTTTTCCTTCTTTTTATGTTTTTGAGTCCGCTTTCTTCAAACATCTGCCCACAGATCTTTACCCATGTTTTATAAGGATTCAGAGTCTCCTCTCAATAATTCGTCTTCTGCAGATATTTCATCATCATACGGTTTCAATTCCAGTAAGTCCTAGTTATCACCTCACAACTACCCTGCTTCATCTGTAGACATCTCTTACTCAAGACGCTTCAGTGAGGACCTCAACTACAACCTGTCCCTAATAGAATGTAGCAAGTTGTTGTATTTCTTTAAAACAATTAAGCTTCAATACTACTTATAAAGGCTCATGCATTTTTTTTTTTTTGAGACAGAGTCTCACTCTGTTGCCCTGGGTAGAGTGAGTGCCATGGCGTCATCCTCGCTCACAGCAACCTCAGACTCTTGGGCTCAAGCAATCTTACTGCCTCAGCCTCCCGAGTAGCTGGGACTACAGGCATGCACCACCATGCCCGGCTAATTTTTTCTATATATTTTTAGTTGTCCAATTAATTTCTTTCTAATTTTAGTAGAGACGGGGTCTC
>CAUYSK010116872.1:0-28735 GCA_963575035.1 Avahi laniger | reverse complement strand
TGAACCATCCCTGCTAGATATTCCAGCCCTCATTCTTCCACTCATTTGCTCTGGGTCATTGAGTTAAACATTTTATTTGGATGTTAGTTTCAAATCCCTCTAAAAAATAAAAAGCATATTTTGATGGTAAGGTACATCTATTATACAAGAATTTAATAAGGTTTTTATTGACTTATTAACTTTCCAGGAAAAGAAGAAGTGCTATGTTGATTGTAAGACACAACTCTATGTTAAAGAAAATATAAAATGGGAAAAAATAGATTTTTAAATCATGAAGGTACTTTCCTCAGAGTTCCTCTGAGGATCACAAATAAGTCAATAAGTAAAAATGTTGATTGTAAATGGTAAAATGCTATCCAAATATAGTGAATATTATGCAAGAGAAGGAGTCCATGGCTGTTGATGGCGTATCCTTCTCTTTTGCCAAATTCTACATTTTAACTGTACCTTTTGAGAAAATTTAATCTTCCTTTTCAAAGAATTATCTTGGGGGTTAGAAAGCCATATAAGTTAACTAAATATAGAGAGTATTATCTGTAATTCCACATGAGATTGTATATTCCAGCAGTCATAAGCAGTCAGTGAGGACTTGGGTGCATGTGTAGTCATTGAACACTCTGTCAATCCAGAGGATGTTGAAGACAGAATCCCATCATCTCGGGGAGTTGGATGTGACTTTTAGCCCCAGGTATAATGCTTATATTTGATTGATATTTTTTGTTTTGAAACAAAAACCCTTCATTAATCCAGGATGGTTGTCATTTATGGTTTACAGCACAATGAAACCCCTCTAGAACTGGATGCACTGAGGGGAGAGATCTCTAAATGCATTTCCAAACCATTCCCCAAGTATATTTAGCACTTAATTTACTGAACATCTTGTTCCTAACTGTGAGCTACTAGAGGCCAGGAAATAGAGGTGTGTGTGTGTGTGTGTGTGTGTGTGTGTGTGTGTGTGTATGTTTTAAATTTCTCCTCCTATTTAGCATATTTAGCTTAGATTGGGCAGACAAAGGAACCATAATGATTTCTTGATAATTAATTGAAAACTTTACAGTTTGACTGTTTGTAGTGGGTCAGGATCTCCACACCATGCTTTCATTCATTTTGTCCTCACAGCATAGCAAACGTATGGCATGAGTGAGATTTTTACTTAAAGATAAAGAAATAGAACCCCTGAAAAGTTAGAGGTTTACCTAACTTCACACTCAACTTGAAAGTGGAGGAACGGATGCAAACCTATATGTCTGTGGCTTCAAAAACTGATCTCTCTGAGGAGAACTGCAGAGTAGGAGGGAAGGATGTTCTTTGGGTCCCAGGGCACCATATCTGCTGATGAGATCTACTCTGAGTACAGCGGTTAGTTGGCTTTGCTTTGAGAAGAAACATTTGATGTTATGGTGAGAAATAGGGTAGGAAAAGGGGTAGAAAAGTAGTACTTATTGAGCATGTAATACATACTAAGAATTATGTTAAGCTCTTCCATGTGTGTTTTATGATTTAACCTTCTCTATAATCCTCAGAGATAGGTATTCTTTTCCTCTTTCACCAAGGAAGAATTTGAATCTCAAAGAGGTTAAGGAACCTACCCAAAGCAAGGTAGCTAGCAAGTGGCATAACCAGGATTCAAAGTAAGTCTTCATGATGACAAAGATCATGCTCTTTCCACTACAAAATAATGGAAAGAAATTGAAGAAATGAGGGAACAATTTTATACAGAACATTGCACATAGGAAAAGCAACAGTGATAAAGGAAGCATAATTTAATTCTTAAGGGATTCATCTTTATGCTTTCCAAGTTCCGGTTCATTTCAGCCCTAAGAACAATGGGTTCTGAATATTAAGATCAAGGCCTGTAGGTATTCGAAAATGTGTCTGAGGTATTGTATCAAGGTGACCTTCCTGGGTTTATTTTAAAATAGAACCAATGAACCTTAATAGCTATCTGTAGTCCAGATATTTATTACCCAGCCATGCTTCATACTGGTCTAGTTAAGGTCTTTTCTGCTCATCTGAGAAAACAAACAAATAAGCAAACAGACAAAAACCCTAAAATGTGAGGCCTGCTCTATCTGTTTTTATCTTTTTCAAAGGCAAAGGCTGAAAATTGCATAGGTGTTTAAAAGGAGAAAAATGGGACATAGAACAATGGAAATTAGATTTTTCTGAAGTTGAACATAAAACTGATCAGAGGAGATATATGCAAAATCATCTTTGAAAATGCTTTGAAATCCATAAGACTGACCAGTTAACTGATGTATCTAAAGAATGTGTTGTCACATGATGGGTGATAATCCTGTGCATCATAGAAAAGGGAGTGTGCAAAAGTAATGGGTTGGCCTCTGACTTGGAAGCTCTGACCTAAGTGCCCTTGTGGTATATACTTGTTGTAGGATCCAGTCATTAGGGCTGTGGAGGGGCCACTGCAATGCAAAAGCTCCAGTGAGGAGGTTAAACTCAATCTAACAAGCCATCTTTGAAACATCATTTTATGACTGCTACTGAGGAGTGAGCTGACAGGGAAATGTTGTGAGACAGTATAAAGACTATTTGACTAGCAAAAATAACTCAAACCCAGAAGACCTTTGCTAGAGCCAACTTCTTCCCTTATCCAGCTATGTAACTTTGGGAAAGTCACTTCCACCTCTCTGACATTCAGTTTTCTGACTACTTGTCAAGTCTTGCATTCACCACTCCATGTCTTCTTTGGCACTTTATCTTCTATTGCTGAACTCTTTTTTTTTAACACCATGTTTTTGCCTATGCTGTATCCCCTGTCCTCAGCTTAGAGTGTTATGTAGGCTATCTATGTTGTTCTTCATCACCTTGATTCCTAGTGCCTTCCAGGGTTAACGCACATTTGCTAATCTCTTGGTCACTAAACCTAACTGTCCCTGCCAGCTGCCTCTATGGCTAAATCTGACTCCTTAGCTTGATACCAGAAAACCCGTGTGGGTTTCTGAGGTCCCAGAATGCCTTGCACAAGCAACCACTTAATTTTTCGATCTTTTATTAGATAGCTGGGATGTGATGAAGGAGAAAATGCATGTAAATAGGAGAGTTTCAAGGGCAGAAACAGAAGCAGTAAGAATTAATAGATATAGTTTGATATTCCTAATAATTAATATTATTAAGGAAGGATTGAATTCCTTTATCAGGCAATCAACTCCTTATCATTAGAGATGTTCAATCAGAGAATGAACAGCTCTTGATCACAGAAAGGGAATTTTGCCCTAGTGGGAAGATTAGATTACATGGCCTTTAAGATCTCTTCCGACACTAATATCCTAGGCTTTTATAATCATTTCAACAGATAAGTAGGTTAGAAAGTGACAAATGATAGGACAAAAGCCATAATTTATTCACCAGACTTGAAGCAGATAGTTTCAGAAGAGTCTGTCAATGTTGACACATGCAGCCAAAGATTATTAAGACATGCATTTGTTCATTCATTCATTCAGCCATCTTTTATTGAGTGTATATTATGTTCCAGGCACAATCCTCCACATTGATGGTTCAAGAGAAATAAGACTCAGTCACAGCCACTAAAAGAGCATAGGCCAGTGGTAAAGACACATATGTAAATAAATGAATATCATATAATGTGCTCAGTGCTATAAGGGAAGGGAAAACCGGGTGTGATGGGAGCATAGAGAAAAGAGAGAACAATTTCTTGCATAGGTTGGGATAGCTTCAGAAAAGAGTTGGATCTTTAAGTGTAAGAGAATTAAGTAGAATGAAAAATAGGAAGTAGTCATGCATTTTCCAGGCATAATGATAGCTTTAGAAAAGCCATTGAAATATAAAAAAGCAAAGTATATTTTGGAAAAATAAGAAATAAAAAGGTAAATGGGGTGGAGGAATGGAAAGGTAGGAATTTAGGCTTAAGGAGAAGGGACAAGATTCTGTTGAAAGGCTTTCAATATCAGACTAGATGTAACTTTTAGATTATAAATTATGTAACTAGCACAAAGAAGCTGCTAAAAAATAGTAGTTCTCTTCCTCTCTACTTCTTCCCTTCCTATGTATGGGTTAGAGGAGAGATTGAGAGCTTTTTATTACTCTTCAAGGTCTGAACAAGGCACAGGCTTATCTGACCTTCACATAGACATGTTGCACTCTAGCTTTCTACTTGACAACAGTGAGGAACCCTGTTAGGAGGTATATTGTGTGAGAGGAGGTTACAAAGTTGGCACCCATTCCCAATGAATGGGCTAAGGACCATGGGGGAGCCACAAGATTATTGCAAGGAGGTCCCAAATTCATGCATTCATTCAGTCACTCACTGAACCAATAGTATACCTCACAAAGATGTGAATTCAAATGGACACTGATACTGTTTCCATTAATAAAATATAAATTCATTTGAAACCTTTACTAACTTAATTGTAGATTTTTGCCATTGCACTATTCTTAATTGACTAAAAATACAAATGCTATCATGAGAAAATTAGAGGAAAGTTTTGACACTTAAAAGGCCTTTACCTTTGCAAAGATTGGCAACCAGTGGTTTAACTGGGAGAGACTTAAGTTGAAACTCTGACTTTTCCACTTAGCTTTGAACTTTCCACATTATATTGTAAATTATTGTTAGTAGGAGTGTCTCATCCACTGTTGGCTTCTCAAACTTAGATATACTCAAGTATCTTATTCATCTTTATGCCTATAGAACCTAGAATTGATACTGGCAAAGTAATAGAAGTCAATATATACCTGTATATATGTGCCATGTTAATATATCTCAGATGCTTTTTAGTGCATCTACTAGCCATATGGCCTTGTGCAAATTATGTAAGCTCCCTGAACCTTGGTTTCCCCACAATAAATGAGGGATAATAATATATTATGTAGCTATCAATGGAGTAGTGAATAAGTTTGTGATAGGAAGAGGAAGAGGTTGGGGGAAGCAGGGAACAGAAAAGATAATGGCCACAGAAAGGCAAGTTAGAGGACTTCAGTAATATAGGTAAGAAATGATGAAGCTTGAACAAAGGCAGTAAAGATGAATATAGAGAAGTGGAGATGAAACCCATGGAAGGTAATATTTGGGGCTAATTGTTTCTGAATACAGCGTTGATGGCAGTGGAATGTCTTCCCTATGGTTTACAGACAAGGAACACACTCTGTCTAGACCTGGACAAATATGGTGGCCTCTCTCAAGAATCCACAGTGATGGAGGTTCTTCTTTAAATTTAGATATGGAGAGAGCACCTGAGGAAGAGAGCCGAAATTGCCCAGCAGGCAGGGCCAAAAACACCATGAACTCCTGGGAACGAAGGGAAATTAGCCCTAAGAATGTTTAGGGATCCTGGTGGGCCTTTGGCAGTATACATACTCTTCAGTATATTTAGACATTGGAGTACTGCTATTTACCCTCAGGAAAAAACCAAAGAGACTATTCATCTTACAGTTCATCTTTGGGGAATTTCATCACCTGTTACCTATATAATGGAAGCTGCAGAAATTGCCCCTAGTAGTAACCATCTGATATGTGCAGGGGAAATATTCATTAGCTATTAAAAGTACTTATTCTCTGGATTTGGTGCCCTTTCACCCAGCCCAGCCCCAGATTCTCCTCTTCTTGTTTTCAGCTTTGTGTTTCCATTTGAAAAATGATTTCGAAAAGTAACATCCAAACTGATCAATCATGCAAACAAGGCAAAACTCCCATGGAGCACATGAGTAAAAGAACAAACATTATTTTTTTCTGTCTAGTTAGTATTTACGTATGCTGGAATATTTCTGACAGGTTCCTTGTGGCTCTCCTGAGAGACAAAAAAAAAAAAAATCCATGAATCTACGTATAAGTAGAAGATGAGAGAAATTCAGTGGAGAAAAATAAAGTGAGGTCCTTTACTTTTTCAAGTTTCTATTATAGTGGTTATGTGACACTCAAATTATAAAATGACAGTGAATGATGGTGCCTCTGCTGATAACTTCAGACAAATGAGAACAAACGACTTCCCTTTGTCTTGATGGGAAAGAGGCTAAGAATTGCTTTTTCCAACTTTCAAAAATGTTTCAACAACATGTATAGTTGATACTGCCTTTATCCCTTACCTACTCCTTCATTCTCAAGCCTTTCTGGTCAGTACCCCATGCCAGTCTTTTTTCTAAACAGGAGGCTTATTACTAGTCTCAAACTACTAGCAGATGATGTCTAAAATTAGTCTTCTGCTACAAACATAGTCCCCAGTGTGTCTGTGTGTGAGGGTAGGTTGTGAAGTCTGAGTAACTTGCATGGTCATGGAGAGCCTTTTTGTACCACAAGCAACTGGATTTCTGTATCAGTTTTGTTGCCCAGCACTCCAGTTTCCCACTAGGACTGGCTAAGACTGGTGCTCAAGTCTGAATCTTAACTTCTTTGACTAGAGTTCTGACACATCTGCCTCAATCAGTCCATCTTCTGGAGAGGCAAAATTCTCTCCCTCTACTACCCTGAATGATCTAATCTCCCAGGATCTTTACCACCTGCTTGATTTTAGCCTCACCTGCTACTTGGATCCTACATCCATGCTACTTGTTTACCACATTGAGTCACTAGGATAAAATTCTTCCCCAATCACCCTGGCCTCACATTTGGGCATTGTCCATCTAATGATGGTAAGTAGGTTAGTGGGTTATTTCCCAGCCTTTTTCTTCTTGATCCCTTTCTCCTTTCACTCTTCATTGGCTAACATCACTGAAGTTCTTTCCCAAATAGATTATGAGCTCTTAAATGGACCAACACCCTGGACATACCTCTATTACCATAATCCCATACAATGTACTAAATCTGTTTATGTGTCTGTCTCCCTAACTAGTCTTGAACTCTGAATATGGAGTCTGATTTATTCCTTTGCTTCCAAGAAAAAAGTAGGAGCTTAATAAATGATTGTTAAACTGTAGTTAAGTGTGTACTTGTCTGTCTCCTTCAAAACATTGAGATCTTGTTCTATGGGGAGTACTGTGTCATACATGGTCAATAAATATTTGATAAATAAAGAATGAACGTTTGATGTTTGCCTTGTAATAACAATAATAACAGCCACTACTACTGCTATTACTACTATTTATTGAGTTTTTCTAGTTACCAAGAGCTGTGTCATGCATTTTCACACATAATATTTAATTTTCATAAAAACCCTGAAGATTATTATCTCTATTTTACAGGTAAAGAACCATAAGTACAGAGTCGTCCTGATCTTGTTGACAAAACTAGTGTTTTCCTCACACTCTTTTTATTTCTTGTGGCTTTTATCAAAAGAAAATTTTAGTCTATTTTTTCTCTTCTCAAATTGTGGGTTGGTTGTGATTGAATGAGAACTGTCTTTCTAACTCAACTGCATATTTCTATAATTGAAATATTTTTTCAACACATAATGGAAAATAAGAGAGAGATTTCAAAGAGAGTATGACCATTCTGTGATAGCAATGAAGTGCTACTAATAAAAGCAATGGGTATTTTAAAAGCAATTACATGGATTTGATGGACTGCTGTTTGGTTTTTGTCCCTGAGAGATATCTTGCCTACATCCTGGGGATGTACTTGGGCACTAAGCAGGACACCCATTTGGCAGGGTACTTTGAAATAATAGGTAGAAAATTCATTTTCTAAGGAGGAAAGGGCAACATTTGGAAGGAAAAGAATATTATGTTGCTACATCCAGCATCCTATTTAAAACAAAGGAGTATAAAATAGCATTTCCAGGGTGGAAAAACAACATACTTTCAAATAACTTTACAAAGAGAAAGCTGGAACAAAGGAAAGGGTAGAATTACAACCACATAGGACTCCAAGCAGGGCTAGGTAAGGTCTATTTGTTTAGAGTCTTTTCAGAGCCTACTTGTGCTCAGTATTTGTGGAAGTTCATCCAAAGATATTTCACAAGGGAAGGGGCAACATTTATATTCATTAAGCTAGAGTCAACAATATGACATTTTGCCCACAGTTTTGGGGGGGTTTTTAATGATTAATGCGTCTTCAAGTAGTTAGGAATGGCGGATTTTCTAAAATATCTTTATCTAATAAGTCCTCCTGAGAATACAGCTAATTTTGAGGCAATTTATTAAAAACACGTTTGCACAATATTCATAGTATGCTGCTATTGTTTGTGGAGGCTGTGAAATAGAAGCCTCTTTGGAATCTGTGTGGAAATGGGATACATAAAAATATCCTGTTTAATTAGCCACATGAAGTTTGCTCCTCTGAGTGTAGTGAAGCAATCGCAGGCTTTAGAATCAATCTCTTGATCAAATCCTGGTGCAACTGAGTTGCTGCATGACCTGAGGCAGATACCACCCTTTGTTCACATGCAAATCGAGAAATAACAAAACCTAATTCTTAGGGTCTTTCAAAAAAGAGATAAATGAGATTATTTGTGTGTAGTGATGTTAAGCATGGCATGTGAACCTGATAAATACTCAATGAAAAGCAGCTCAATCTAGGCAGCTAGCCAGCACAGTTTGGATAATGACCTGCAAAGAGAGTTATCTGGAAATCAATGGATGGATGCCACAAATCTGACCCCTTAGTCAATCTGGGTCTCTTACACTTCGCTCTTGGACATAAACGGAAGTCACTTTTTGCTTAACACGTATTTATTGAGTACATTCTATATTTTAGGTCCTGAGGAGTTTAGTAGTGATACACTGGGAATACCAAGTACTTTCATGAATTTTATCCTCTCGTATGGATTATTTTGCCAGTCTTCTTATTGATTTCCCTACCTTTATTAATAATTTCTCTCCTTCACATCTATTCTCCATCTACTGTTATAACAGTATGTGCTATCCAAAACACAAATCAGATCATGTCAATCCCTTTCTGAAAACCCAAGTAGGATTTCTTTTTCATTTGTAGGATTAAATTTCC
This sequence comes from Avahi laniger, assembly GCA_963575035.1. Classification (NCBI taxonomy): domain Eukaryota; kingdom Metazoa; phylum Chordata; class Mammalia; order Primates; family Indriidae; genus Avahi; species Avahi laniger. Next base: position 19,881 of record CAUYSK010116872.1, on the reverse strand, counting down.
TATTTGTAGACATGATAGTCAAGATCTTCATAAACTGCTCCCAGCTGACCACTTTTGCATCATCTCTAATCAGTTCTCAACTCACAAGCCTCACTGGGCAACCTGCTCTTCCCTGATTATGCCCTGCACTAGCGATAGTCTTACCTCTGTGAATTACTCATTACCAGACTGGGCTAGACACTGCTCTTCCCATAAAACAATGTTCTTTATTAATACTTCCACTACTAAATATCTTTGCAATAGCAGTAGAAATACAGTATCAAGAATGAGGAAGAAGAAGATCCTTCTCTACCTTCTTCCACTGTACTGTGGTATCTATATCTGGGTCCCTCAGTGTAAACTTGATGTTAACAGATATACAGCAGAGAGTGACAAGAACTAGAAATAGAAATTATTCCTTTTAACCAAAATATGGTTTAGGATGAAAGTTAAAGTTGGATAGAAAGTTAGTACTTCATCCGTATAGTTCCTTTGCTTCTTTACTTAAAAACATGATCTAAGTTTCATTTCAAACTCATTTACATGAAATGATCTAAGTTTAAGATGATATACATTTCCTTTCTTAACCAGATCAGTGATAATTATTTGAGTTGTTTTAAAACATTAAATTGATGGGACATTATAAATTACTGGAATATATGTGTTAGTGCTGGATTAAGTTGTTTCCAAGGTCTCAGGCAATTTTCCAAGGTCACCATGGCTGAGCTTGCTGCTTTTCTTTTTTGCACACCCTGGCATTCCTCCCAGTTGGACTTCCTGTTTACCTGTTCTACCCAGCACTGACTTTCTTTCTGCTTCTGGTTATGAAGAGTCTCTTCATCTGGTTTTCTTGGAAAATAGCTTTAGGTTGGTAGGGATGGGTGTGTTTGCACATGTGTGTGCCTGTGTACATGTGTGGGTGCACCAAGAGCTGGGTTCAGACATATCATTAATAAGTTTCTCTTCTTGGAAGCCAAATCAAACATGGTCCTGTTCTGGGTTTCTTTGGAATAATGACTTAAATCAATTTTATTTTATAGCCTTAAGTAAATCTGCTCATTATTCATAAAACCAGCAACCCAGTGGGACTAATTCACTATAGTAAGGTAAGAAGAGAATGATTTCTTGGAGTGATGTCAAATTCTTAGATTCTCCTCATGTTAGGCAGCAATTAAGAATACATCTTCTCTAAGACGGGGATTGTGTGTCCACCAAAGGGGCAGCTGGGATAAACTCCTTCTTCTATAAAATCTGTCTTGAATTCCTTGGATTCCTAGCTCTTCAGTCCCTATTGTCTGAAAATTGCCTGCAAAACAGGAGAAGCTGGGTGAGGGGTATTATTGATGGGGTAGGACCTAAAATGTCATCCAAGGCAGACTGAGGAGACAATATCACCTATAAGAATTAAAATCACTGGGATTATTAATGACAAGAAGTAAATATTAGTGAGATAGTATAGCCCAGTGGAGAAGTACAGGCTTTTAAATCAGAGTGATTTGAAAACAGAGAGATCAGTTTTGCAACCTGGCTCTACCCCTTCCTACCTGAATAATTTAGGGGAAGATAGCAAACCTCTTCTAGTCTCAGTTTCCTGAAAAACAGAGTTAAGATCAGAATTAATTCATAGGCACATGATAGTGGTAAGAATTAAATGAAATTTTGTATATGTTAAATCAGTCAGAAGAAGTCATGGGGCAAGCTAAATGTTCTAAAAATTATAGCTGTTATTATTATTGCTATCATTAATTATAATCTACTCCAAGGAAGAAAAGACATTCTATAAGAAAGACATCTGCACTAGAATGTTTATAACAACACAATTCACAATTGCAAAGATGTGCAAACAGCCCAAGTGTCCATCAATACATGAGTGGATTAACAAAATGTGGTATATGTATTCCATGGCATTCTACTCAGCCACAAAAAAAAGGTGGTGATCTAGCACCTCTTGGATTATCCTGGATAGAGCTGGAGCCCATTCTACTAAGTGAAGTATCACAAGAATGGAAAAACAAGCACCACATGTACTCACCATCAAATTGGTATTAACTGATCAACACTTCTGTGCACATATAGTAGTAGCATTCATCAGGTGTTGGGCAGGTGGGAAGGGGGAGGAGGGGATAGGTATATTCACACCTAATGGGTACAGTATACACCATCTGGGGAATGGACACACTTGCAGCTCTGACTCAGGTAGGGCAAAGGCAATATATGTAACCTTAACATTTGTACACCCGTAATACGCTGAAATAAAAAAAGGAAAGAAAAAATAATAATTGTAGAATGAGAAGTAAGAGTAGGAGAGGTAAAAGATAATATAAAGTGAAAGAAAATATCAAAGCATGCATAGCAAAATCAGTGGCTAAGAGAATCAAGAGCATAAAAAGACAAGGAGATTCACACTGAATTGTGAATGTATGTGTTGAGTCTTATTTTGTGTAGTTTCTGGTTTTTGTTTGGAATGGGAGCACAGACTCAATGGAGCACCATCCTGGCTTTTGACCTCCCTCAAAGGAGCATCATTCTATCTTTTGATCTACCACAGTTATTTCCAGCTCTATCTTGCCAGTCAATCAATTTTGCTAAATCAGTTTATTATACACAATGGAGGTAAGAGAGTTTGGATACTGCCACTAAAAGGCCACCACTCTAACTGGGGACCAGCTGGAATGATCCAATAGCAGGGTCATTACCCCGAATTTGTATTATAGCTCACCTCTGCCCAGAGCCTCCTGAGACCATTCTTAAATAGTTGGGCCTCCTCAGGAATCATACTAGAATTTTCTTTTCTCCTAGGAATAGTACATTCATCGTGAGGTCATCACTTCTCCACAGATGGGGGGAGGCAAGGCAAAAGAACAATCCATCAAATAGGTTTGTTCTCCCAGTTCCCATTCAACCCACCTGATTTCTGCTTCTTGCTTCCTCCCTTATAGTTCCATCCAAAGTGTGATGCTCAGAAAGTTCTTTATGAAATTTCCACCCATTAATCCTAGTACTCCTTTTGAGCTATCTGTTAATTTTTCAATTCTTTCTACTCTTTCCAGAATGTACTGGCCTTTACACCCATCCCCATCCTGGTTATCCTTTGCTGTACTTTTTTTGTCAGGGACACACTTGCAATGTGGGGCCCATATGTAGGTGCCAAACTCCTAAAGCTAACTCACTAGGAGAAGGGTGGAGCCTTCATTTTCTTCATTCTAGATACTCTATTGGTATTAATGCAGAAAAAGAAAAGAATATGTATAAGGATAGTTAGGGTTAGGGAAGGGTCAAAAGCAGCTATGCCCTAACTGCAAAGATAAAAAACAGACATAGTGAAAAAAAAGCAATGAAGAAAAGTAAGCAATGGAGAAAGTAATAATAATAACAATGAAAATAATTGTAATAGACTTTTTATTCCTTAGACTCTACACCTATTCCTGTGGCTCTACTCACAGTGCCATCCCAGTGATCAGAGGTTTTTTTCAACTCTCAGAACCAGTTAGAATTTAATGCATTTATCCTGATTTCTCTTAAGGGAGCTAGGCCAAAGATAGAGGAACAGAACTTCTGATTATGAATTCTAAAACTTTTTCCTTCCCCAAAACACATGCATGTCCCCCTCTTCCTAATGGTCCTCAACCCTTCTTTGCCCATTTCTCTCAACCCAAATACTTGAGTTTGAACAGTTTTCTAAATTTGGCCTGTTTCTCCTTTCTTTGGCTAATGCCAAAACTTATTTTCTAAACCTTCTTTCCAACTCCTCTTGTTTAATGCTGACATGATCTCCTCATTCTGCCAAATTAACTTCATTTTCCTAATGCCTGTGCTCAATGGCTAAATCAGAGCAAAGACTGGGACAAAACTGAGATTATCTTCTAATGTGAAAGGCACAGGTTCCTGGAGGTTTGTGGAGACCCAGGAATTCAGTTATAACATCATCAGAACAATGAGTACATCTGTGAGGGGTTTTTCCATTTATAAGATATTTTCTAAAATTTATTTATAATTTTACAGTATATTAATATAGTTCAATAGTTATATAAGCAACATAAAATATAATTAGTGAAAGAAGACATAAAAGGACCATTAGGGTCACTGATTACAACCCCTTTGCTTTTCAGAGAAGGGACCTGAGCCCACAGAGGCACTTTGACTCATCCAAGATCACATTACTAGGACATGCTAGAATTGGGGCTTGTACTGGGATCTGTTGACTCTCAGTCCAATATACCTTTTAAACAGGAACCCCACCCACTTCTCCCCCCATCCCGCTTTTCTAGTGAGATTGATCCCAGGGCCAGGGTTAGGATGGAATATTTATATTTCACATAACTATAGTTTGTTTACATATGCGATCAGAGGATGTAGCCATACACTCAGTTTCTATAAAGTCAAAGTACTTTCCAGAGTCTAGGAGGAACAAGACAGTTAAACGAAATCAATAGGACCTAAATATAGATGGATGGTGGTTGTTTAAGGGACATGGGAACAATGAAGAAGAGGAGCAGCCTTATTTACAAAGGGAAGATTCTATGCTGCCCTCCTCTGTGTCCTTGAAAGAAGAAGTATGGGATTTCCAAGGAATCACTTTGGCAATAAATTAAAGCCATGTGGAGAAGCAAGAAGAAATGAATTTGGGGGAAGCTATTCAATCAAACTCCTAGTTCTATGAGGAGATAGGAAATGCAGGAAAGATGGAGTTGATCTGGACTATCATTTATGTCCCAACATCTTGATGCTTACAGCACAGAAGCACCAGGCAAGACAAAACTAGCATATAGTGCTCCTCTCTGAGTAGTTGTGCCCAGTAAGAAGGCAAAGATCATATGCTAAAGCCTGAGGAGACAAGAACTCTGCCACTCACTAGCTGTATGATCCAGGGCAATCATTTTGCCTCTCCAAGTTTATGACACCATTAGAAAAGCTGTACATATGTGAGTCCCAGTGGTGACAAGTACTCACATCTGAATAACACTCATAGCTCACCAAACACTGTGACATGTTCTCAAGTGTCTGTGTGGACGATTTGATGTTAAGGGACCTAGAATCAGATTCTTTGTTATTAACTGTGAGTAACATCATTGTCCTTATTCATAAAATGTTGATTTTTAGGGAGGATCAAATAAAAGTAAAAATGTTAAAGTGTATTGTACATTGTAAAGTATCAAACATAAATGCCTATTGATATTGTACTCTTATAATAACTGTTATAATTTGCCTGATCTTGGGACAACATTATCAGGAGAAGAGGCTCTTGACAGTGTGTGAGGGCAGGGACCTTGAACCTCCTGAAATTGTATTCAAAGTTTTGAGTGTAAATTGTATCAGAGTTTCAAAGGGGTCTGTGATCTAAAAAAGGTTAGGAACTTGATTTATCAGAGCTTTTCAGGCTTTCATTCTGTCCCCTACACACAAGGGACATGATAGCAGTATAGATGCTCACTATAGCAGTGGAGTTGGAGGTGAATAGGAGTTGACAAAGTCTGTTAGATCATAATCTCTAAGGCAAAATGTTATATAATGTTTGAAAAAGTCCCCTGAATCTTCAGATATGTCCCTTCCTTGGTGTCATATTTTCTCCTTCCCTAACTGCTTGGAAATCACTAAAAAAATATGTGAATCTTGGTTCATCTTTCATTTGGTCCTCAGTCAGCTGAATTCTGGCGGTCATTCCTACTTCTCTACTTAATATTCTCTTATTTAGGTTACCAAAGATCTCTTAATTGCTAAATTGTCAAATATAGGAATATTTTCAGTCCTTATCATGTAAGAGCTCTAGAATTGAACACGTCATTATTTCCTTTCTGGCATTTTTTATTGTTTGACTTCATGACAGTATATTCTTCTGGCTTTCCTCCTACATCTCCATCATTTCTTTATTCTCCTTTGAAAGTCCTCTTCCTCTTCCTTCTCCTTTGCGTTGATGTTCCTCAAGTTTTTGTTCTTGGCCCACTGTTTCTATTGCTCTATCCTTATCCTTGCATTTGATCATCTTTTGTAATTTTAAATGCCATTTATATGTGGCTAATTCTAAAATTTATTTTCTCTTAACCAGGTCTTCACTTGAGCTTCAGGCGCATGTATCCAAGCTCCTGTTAGATGTCAACACTTATGTGTCTATTGCATTTTATCTGTAACACATCTAAAAGAAAATTCAATATTTTTACCTCAAACCTGTTCCTTCTCTTTCAGTGTTCCTAATCTGAATTTTTCGTACCACTGTCCATCCTATTACTCAAGCAAAAGAAAAAAAAAAAAAGAAAAGAAATGTGCTTTCAACTTCTCTTTTAGCTTAGCTTCATACCTAAACTATCAAGTCTGCTAAATTTCTCTCCTAAATATTTCTTAATCTTTCCATCCTGTTTATCCATCCTGCCTCTAGACCAGGTCTCTTATTTCTCATCCAGATGTTGAAACATTCTCCAAACTGCTCTTCCTGCTTTAAACTTTACTCTCCTCACAACTATTTCCTATGTAACCTCTCTAAAACATAAATCTGAGTATGACACTTCCTTTCTTAAAATAGATCAATGGTCCCAGTTATCTATGGAATAAAGGTCACATTCCTTTAAAAAGCCTCCATAGCCCACCACAACTTGATTTTTTAGCTTACACTCCACCAACAATAGACTGTGTACAGTCCTCTCAATATATCAGTGTGTCTCTTACTTGGCCCCTTTGCTCAAAGCTGTTCTCTCTATTTGAAATGGCTTCTATACTCCTATTTGCTAATACTTTCCACCCCCATGTCCTTCCCTATCTTTCTCTTTTTTTATTTAGGTTCTGACCCAAGTGCTGACATGATACATAGTGGTTTTATATTTTAAATATTGTAGTAAAAAGTACGTAAGTTTACCCTTTTAACAATTTTTAAGTGTATCGTATGGCATTGTTAACAATATGCACATTGTTATACAACAGATCTCTAGAAGTATTTTATTTTGCGTGACTGAAACTTTTTAAACAATTGAACAACTTCCCATTTCTCCACTGCTAAGCCTCTGGCAATAACCATTCCACTTTATCTTTCTATGAATTTGATTACTTTAGATTCCTCACATAAGTGGAATTATCCACTATATGTCTTTTGTTGATTGGCTTATTTCACTTAGCATAATGTCCTCAAAATTCATTCATGTGACACCATATGGCAAGATTTCCTTCTTTTTAAAGGCTAAATAATATTCCATTGTATATATATACCATGTTTTCTTTATTCATCCACTCACTGGTGGAAATTTGAGGCTTCTACATCTTGACTGTTGTGCATAATGTTGTAGTGAACGCCTATGTGCAAATGTCTCTTCAAGATCTTGTTTTCAGTTCTTTTGGATATATATCCAGAAGTAGAATTGCTGAATCATATGGTAGTTCTATTTTTTATTTTTTGAGGAACCTCTATACTGTTTTCCACAGAGGCTGCATCATTTTATAGTTCCACCCATAGTGCACAAAATTTCCAAATTCCAATTTCTATATATCCTTGCCAAAACTTGATATTTTTCTTTTGTTTTTTTATAATAGCCATCCTAATGGGTAGGAGATGATATCTTATTGTGATTTTGATTTACATTTTTTTGTGATTGGTGATGTTGAACATCTTTTCATGTGCTTGTTGGCCACTTAAACATCTTCTTTTAAGAAATGTCTATTCAAGACCTTTGCCCTTTTTTTAATCAGGCTATTTGTTTATTTTTGTTATTAAATTGTAGGAGTTCTCTATATATTCTGGAACTTAATCTCTTGTTTGATACATTGTTTGCAAATATTTTTTCCCATTCCATAGATTGCATTTTCACTGTGTTGATTGTTTCTTTTGCTGTACAGCAGTTTTTAAGTTTGATGCAGATACATTTGTCTATTTCTGATTTTGTTACCTGTGCTTTTGGTGTCATGTCCAAGAAATCATTGCCTATTGCAATGCTATGAAGCTTTTCCACTATATTTTCTTGTATAAGTTTTATAGTTTCAGGTCTTATATTTTGTCTGTAACTCATTTTGAGTTAACTTTTGTTGAAAGATAAGGGTCCACTGTTATTCTTTCACATGTATATCCAATTTTCCCAGCACCAATTGTTAAAGAAACTATTCTTTCCCCATTGTGTAGTCTTGGCACCCTTGTCAAAGATCATTGATCATATATGCATGGGTTTATTTTTTGGCACTCCATTATGTTTTGTTGGTCTATATGACTGCCTTTATGCTAGTATCATAGTGTTTTGATTACTGTAGCCTTGTAATATGTTTTGAACTTAAGAAGTGTGTGGCCTCCAGCTTTTTTCTTCTTTCTCAAGATGGTTTTGACTATTCAAGATTCTTTGAGATTCCACATGAGAAAATAGTGTTATAAAGTACTTCTGGATAGAGCTGGAACCCATTCCACTAAGTGAAGTATCCCAAGAATGGAAAAACAAGCACCATGTGTACTCACCATCAAATGCGTTTTAACTGATCAACACTTAAGTTGCACATATAGTACTAACATTCGTCAGGTGTCGGCAGATGGGAGCAGGGAGGGAGGGGATGGGTATATACACACATAATAAGTGTGGTGCTCACCGTCTGGGGGATGGACACGCTTGAAGCTCTGACTTTGGTGGGGCAAAGGCAATATACGTAACCTAAACATTTGTACCCCCATAATATGCTGAAATAAAGAAGAAAAAAGACAAGAAAAGAAAAAAAATAAAGTACTTCTGGAATAATGAAGGAATGAATAAAATTATTGATTCCACCTAAATTTTTATATCACAATTTAGCATCTCTTTAGCAATTACTCTTCTTAAATACAACTCTCACTCACAGTGTCTTATTTATATGAGCATGGCTATGAATGAGCAGTAATTCTACTGCTAACGGGAGTCCCTTGGTGGGGAACATCTCCTGAGAGAATTCTTCTCTTTGTTGTCACTAGAATGAATTGTCACTCATGGCATTTTTTTTTCACTGATTGGTTTTCAATGGCATGGGGTTTTCCATCTCTCCCATACCCATCTCCTACACACATGCATCCTCTTTCTGGCTGGCAATACAGGACAAATTCAGAAAACCGTTATCAAATTGAAACTTACCAATTCTAACCAGCCTTTTGGAGAGACAGGAGGAAGGACAAATCCTCAGCATAAAGTGCCTAGGATTACTTAATTAAAAAGAGTTAAAATTAGAATCAAGTTTATACCTGAAATTTCAAATGAATTTCTTTGGAGAGGAAGCTGTAATGACTTCTTGAATGACATTTTATTTTTATTTTTTAAAGACCTGGTATGAAATATCATTTCATTTTGAATAAAATTTAAGAAGGAATTTCTCATTTGTTTAGCACAGATGTTTTTGCACTTCAGTACACTCATATGCATTCTAAAAAATTACATTTAGCTTTATTCATTGCACATTAAAAACAGCTTTGACAAAGTAGAACATGACCATTATTGTAAAATATTGTAAAACTTTTTGGACCTGTCAAATCCTGACACTGTCAGTTTTAAGATATGTGACCTTGGGCAACTCACTTAAACTTTTTGATTGGCAAATTACTTATTTATAAATTAGACTTATGCGTAAGCAGCTCCCCAGCAAGGGATGAAAATGAATTCCAGCATTGTGTGGCAGGCTTGGAAGGTCAAATTTAGGAGAAGATGAAATGAACAAGAAGCTAACAAGAGAAGCAGGACCAAGTTCCAGAAGAAGAGTGGTTGATCCAGTGCGCTTCAGATCCAGGGGGTAACGAAGAGGAGATAAAATTTAAAAAACTGAGAGTAGAAATTGTGGGTCTGTCAAACACATCTAACATAGAGCCCTGTGGTCTAAGGGAATGAATCTATGATATTGTGAAATATATATTTAGTCTTCCTCTCCTCTCTCTCTCTCTCTCTCTCTCTCTTTCTCTCTCTTTTATTTTAATTTTTTTTGTTTAGAGACAGGGTCTCACTCTGTTGCCCAGGTAGAGTGTAGTGGCCTGATCATACCTCACTGTAACCTCAAACTTCTGGGCTCAAACAATCCTCCTGTCCGAGCCTCCTGAGTAGCTGGGATTACAGACATGTGCCTGGATAATTTTTTAAAATTTTCTGTAGAGACAGGGTCTCCCTGTGTTGCGCAGGCTGGTCTTGAACTCCTGGGCTCAAACAATCCTCCTGCCTCGCCTCCCAAAGTGATGGGATTGCTAGGATTACAGGTGTGAGCCGTTGTGCCGTGGCCCTTCCTTTCCTTTCTTGACATGCAACTCCTAAAACCCTTGGAATGTCCTGATCAATAAGAATAAGAGTGTCTTTTGTATGTTAAGAGATGACTGGTGGCTAGCAACCCTGAGGTAGCTTCAGGATGGGGGCTAGTCACAGGAAAGACTAAGGCATGATTAGAGGGTTAGGACTGTCAGCCCCACTCCCCAACCTCTGGGGAGGGGAGAGGCGGTGAAGGTTAAGTTGATCATCATTGGCTAATGATTTAATCAACTGTGTCTATGGAATGAAACTTCCATAAAAACCCAAAAGGACTGGGTTTGGGAGCTTCCAGATTGCTGAACACATGGAGATAGCTCCGTGCACCTTCCCACATGCCTTGCCCTATACATCTATTCCTTTGGTTTGTTCATCTGTATTCTTTGTAAAAATCTTTATGATGAATGAGTAAGCATAAGTGTTTCCTTGAGTTCTGTGAACTGCTGTATCAAATTAGTTGAACCCAATGAGGGGGTCCTGGGAACCCTCATTTATAGCCAGTTGGTCAGAAGCACAAGCCGTAACCTGTGCTTTTGATTGGTATCTGAAGTGTGTGTGGGGGGGAAATCTTGTGGGATTGAACCCTCAATCTGTGGGATCTGATGCTATCTTCAGGTATAAGAATAAAATTAGAGGACACCCAGCTGGTGTCTACTGGAGAATTCTCTACAGAATTGATTGCTTGCTTGGTGTATATGGGGGGAAAATTCCTACACATCTGGTGCCAAGCATTCTGTGGTATGACAGTACAGCAGGGAAGAAACACAGAGTATCTTGTTTTCTTTTTTACAGAGTATCTGAAATGAGCTTGGGGCAAGGATTTAGGGGTGGGAGTAGGTAATATGGAAAGGAGGAGAGTAAGGCCCTGGGAAGATGGTACCCACAGAAATTAAGTGATAAGAAGGCCCTAGGAAGAAATCTAGGGGGAAACAGGGCAGCACTTTGTTCCCATGCTTTTACCCAAGGTAAAAGAATCTGAGTACACAGGAGCTGTAGAGATGGCCATATCTCCCCACGGAAGTCTTCCAGGATGGCCACTTTGTTAGAGTTTCACCAGAGCTCGTCACTTCTGCTCTCTGGCTATGGGACAGGGATACAGCTCTGAAAAGGGGCAGGGCAGAGAGACTGAGAGATAGATGTTCATAACAAAGAGCAGGGAAAGAACTAGGACCAAGACAAAGACTAATTGCCTGTTATTATAGAACACCGGATGGGAAAGTGTCTAATACAGCATCTGTATCAGAGAGGGCATGGTCATGGTTAAATATTAACCACCCAAGGAAAATTGAAATAATTAATTTGGAGAGAACATTCAGAGGAAGAGTCTTAAAATTCTAAAATCCAATCATGGTGCTAGGAGACTAGGTGTATTTTGAGTGTTTCAAGAGAACAGAACTAAACCAATGGGTAGAAATATAGGAAAGCAGATTTTGTTCCTCTATAGGGACAAATATTGAATCTTTCCATAATATTGTATCTTTCCATGAAGAAGGCTATCTCAGCAAGTGGTGTAAGATTCCTATCACTAGAAATGTATGTGCAGGGCAATTCTGTATTAAGGGGACAGCTAGATAAGGTGCCATCTGATGCCCCTTTCAATAATACTGAGATTTTCTAGCATTTGGAGAGATACCTCCTGCTCTTCTGTTTTCATAGATCCTCTTAGCTTGTGACTTTTTAGATACTTTCTATGGAGAAAAAAAAAAGCAGAGAAACGAAAGTAGTCTTGCTCCTGATAATATAGCATTATGGTTGAAAGTTTGACTTTGAAATTAAATGACTATGAGTTCAACTCTTGATCCCTCAATTTTAGCTCAAGTTGTATAACTTCCGTCTGCATCAGTTTCCTCAACAGTAAAATGAGTATAATAATAGTACCGTTAGCAGTTCTGAGGATTAAATGAGATAACAGATGTTTAGCACTGATCCTGGCATATAGGAAGCACTTAATAAATATTGGCAGTGATGGTCATGGCAGTGTTAAAAAGAAAAAGGATATAGGAGTGGAAGACACAAATGATGTTAATGATGTTGACAGTGACACAGTAACTTTATTCTGTATATATGTAAACTGAATTAGTTATACTAAATCTATACCAAGCACATATATGTAAGTTGGAAGATCTCTAATTAGTTGTTTAACTGCTAGCTCAAAAATAGGTGGACAGACCAAATCTGTTATAGTAGAAGAAGGAAAACAGGCAAGGCTGAAGGCCTGGAACTATAGTCATCCCTTGGGATAAGACAGGAAACTTAGATGAAATGGAGAGATAACTAGAAATAAAACCAGGACTTTTAAGAAAACTTTTTAATAAACGTCTTTTGAGGTATGACTCAGTCTGTTTGGGATGCTATAACAAAATACCTTGGACTGGGTAATTTGTAAAAAATAGAAATTTATTTCTCACAGTTCTGGAGGCTGGGAAGTATAAGACCAAGTCTCTGGCAGATGTGGTGTCTGGGAAGGGCTTTCTCTCTGCTTCAAAGATGGTGCCTTGCTGCTGCATCCTCACATGGTGAAAAAGCAGAAGTGCAAAAACGGAAAAAAAAAGAAATGAACTCACTCCTTCCAGCCTTTTTGTAAGGACACTAATCCCATCCATGGGAGCATTTTCTTAGAATTTCACCAGAACTTGTCACCTCTGCTCTCTGGCATCAAGTAGTCACACCTGTCCCCATGTCATGGTTATGGGACAGGATGCAGCTCTGAGAAGGAGCAGGGTGATAGACTGAGAGACAGATGTTCATAACATTTTGCCCATGAGGGCAAAGCTCTTAAGGCCTAATCCGCTCTCAATGACCCCATCTCTTAGCACTGTTGCATTGGATATTAAGGTTAATCATAAATTTAGAGAGACATAAACATCTAAACAATAGCAAAGTATAATTGATATGTAATTGTCTTAGTCTATTTGGGCTGCTATAACAAAACATCATAAACTGTGTAGCTTGTAAACCACAGAAATTTATTTCTTATAGTTTTGGAGGTTTGGAAGACGAAGAAGCTGAGATATTCAGTGTCTGGTGTGAGCCTACTTTCTCATATATGACTCCTTTTCACTGTGTCCTTATGTGGTGGAAGAGATGAAGGGTCTCTCTCAAGCCTCTTTTATAAAGGCACTAATCCTCTTCATGAAGGCTGTACCATCATGACATAATCACCTCCCAAAGGTCCTACCTTCTAATCCCATCACCTTGGTAGATACTATTTCAACATATGAATTCTAGGGGACATAAACATTTAGATCATAGCAACAATAAACTGAAAATAAAGTGTACATTTTGATAAATTTGGAGATAAACATACACCCATGAAATAATCATCACAATAGAGATAATGAATATATCCTTCTCTCTACCACTCCCCAACCCTGCCCCCAACCCTGTCCCTAAGCAAGTCCTGGCAACTGACATTTGAAGAGAGTATTTTAAAATAGAAACTGCTCAACTATTTGAAATACTACAGAGAAACCACATAAAATAAAGATATTGAAGAGCCCTTGCAATGGACCATCTGGAGAAATCGGTGAGAACAATTTCAGTGGTATAAACCCTACTGTTGGGGGTTAAAAAGCAAATGAATGAAGAAGAGAGGGAGACAGAAAGTGTAGAGTCTTGGGAGGAAAACATTTCTACAAGGAAGGATTTTGCAGTCATTTATAGGATATTGCATACAAAAGGCAATCTGTAATTATTGACAATTTACTATGTGTTACAACCTGTGGGGGAGACAAGGGAAAAGAGCAAAATAATGCTAGGAAATACAGAACAGAAGCAGAAAGCTATCTTCAAGGGACAGCTGGAGAGAGAGTTTGATAATTCAAGTCCAACAGAGTCAAAAAAGAGTCACATATCAGCCTAAGGAAACACTAACTCCATGAGTGCTGAAATTGACATGGAAATTCTGAAAAGGATCAGTTGTGGCTGTAGCCCAAGTAAACTTGAATAGAGGATGGACTTTAGGGGGAACAGAGTGGAGGCATGTTATAGTGGGAAAAATAGTGAGTTTAGGGTCAGGCACTCTGAGTGTTTTTTTTTCCCATAAATAGTATAAGACCTGTTATAAATACCAAATGAAAGAATGTTTGTGAAAGGTTGTATCTTTTAGAGCTTTGTTTCTGTCTGTGTATGGCTACTATTTTTATTAGGATGGCTGGCTAATACTAAAATGACCTTTCATTCATCTATTCAATAGATATTTATTAAGTGTACACAGTGTTCCAGCATTGAAAATACTAAACTGATTGAGACAAACTTAGTTGCTGTCATAATGAAGCTTTCCTTCATTATGGACTAAATAAGCATCTATACAAAGTGACAGGCTTGGAGAAGTACAGAATGTGGTGGGAGGATCTAGAAGAATGCTCAGTCTAGTCTGTTGGGCAGTAGGACACAATGATTTAGAGAGTTTTGTAAGTGTAGACTTCTTCCTTCTCTTAACATTCAAGGCCTTTGTGTTCAAGTCATTTGAGAGACTTTATGCTCCACTAGACAGCAAACTCTTTGAGGGCAGGCACTGTATCTGATTACTCATTATATCTCTCGTGCATTATGCTCAACACGCAGTATATACTTAACAATATTTCCTCAATTGAGTTGAGCCAAAAATGTCAGAGCATCTGATTTGGACTGGGTATTTCCAGTCCAATTGAGAACAAAGCTTTTAGTTTTCCCTGACATTGAAATATAAAAGAGGCAGGAATTCCAGGCCTATGAGATCACATAACATTTCTAGTTTTAGTGAATCTCTCCTTCTCTTCTCAATAACACTTTTATTTGATTTATTCTGTTAATCACATACACTAAGTGATCAGATCCAAATTTAGAATATGTAATCTTTGTGACTCTGTCCTTCCTTACACAATTCTAAGAACTTTATAGAAATAGACAGTGAAGGGAGGCTGGGAAAGGAAGGGAAGCTACCCTATAATCATATTTATTGTCTTTATAATAGGTTTATAGAAATTATGAATGCAGCTATTTTATTAATGGGACTTTTAATTATCCACCATGGTGAAGAGTGAAGCAAAATATCTCTCGGCCGCACTAATTAATATGGGTATTCAATGGCTGTTAATTAAGGACAAAGGGGACCAAAGGAACACAATCCACCCTTGACTCTGATGAATGCGAAGTCAAACCAATAGCTTATTTCCAAATTAACATGATTGATACAAAGTTAAGCTCAGACCCAAGCCTTTTCCCCTCAGGGAACCATAATTTTCTTGTTTAAACAATAAACTAAAAGGCTCATCTGTGTGCCCAGGAACAAACTGTGAGCTGCAGGCCCTGAGGAGACAAAGAAGCTATGAATTATTTTGTTAGACCTGCATTTCAATAGGCAACATTTCACAGGCCTTTTGTGGCCCTGCTTATCCTAAAAATTTTGCATGCAGCTTTAGACTCATGATCAGGCCCACCCTCAGCCATATTGGTCTAGAGGAAGCCACCTTCCTGACCCCTGGTACATACTCCCTTTTGCCTCTGAATGCCCTTCCCTGCTTTATAAATTAATAGTTATGTAAAGAATCACATAATACATACTGGCAACTTGTCTCTCTTGAAGCAATTGTATTTTTACATGCCATAAGCCATAGCTAATATCTGTAGTCTTTAGAGGAAAACATAAAGAAAGAATGTATTATTGTAACAGCAGTATCCTGTTGAAGAAAAGGTCTTATGATATAGAGAAAACAGTATTGCATTTAGAGACACATAGTAGTATTACCTCTTAATAGCTTAGTGACCTTGGGCCTAAAACGTTAGTTTCCCCATTAGTAAAATTTGGATATCAAAACCCCCTTTTTCAGGTTTTTGTGAGAATAAAATAACTTAATGAATGCAAAGTTCCCAGCAAGCAAAGCATTATCAAGATCTTGCCTTGTGTTCAGTTTTTTTTTTTTTTAGTTTACAAAGGTTTGAACCTCACTACAAACTAGTGATGTACACAAACTAAGATTTATTTTCCTCCTTTTTCACTGATAAGAAAACTAATAACCAAATAGGATAAATACAAAAGAAGCCATCTTAATCTCTGAGCCTCAGCTTCTTTATTAGTAAAACAGTAATATGATTATCCACCTGTAAGGATCAAATGAGCTAACAGAGGTGGATGTGGTATGTAAACTGTTGAGTACCCTAACAAATTATAGTTTTATATGTTACATTAAGAACCTGGCCAAGATCATGCAGAGAGGAAACCGAAGAACCATTCATTCATGTGTTCATTCATTCACTTATTGGTTCAACAAACATCATCAGCCCTATTCTATGTGCCAGGGACAAGGTGTTCCTCGTCTAGAAGAAAGAGAATAGTTCTGGACAATGATAAGAGAAGGTAGATTACGCTATCACTCTAGGTAGCTTAAAAGGGCTGTGTGAGAAGGAGGATTCTCTCTGATGGTCCAGTCAGCCACCCTGTGGTTCTCTTCTCTGCTCTCCATTCCATTTCGTTTCATAGTCCCCTCAAATTTATGCCAATCATCTACTTAGGAGTTTTCTATGAATAATCACTGTCTGTGTGGTAACAAAAACATGTCTACATGCATAGGCACTCTTCCCTGCCCTCCTGGGCAGATATTGCAATTTATCAGGTACTTCGTCCTGCTGAATCTGGATTCTATCTCAGAAACCTTCTCAACATAGTGCTCTACAAAGCAACTGAGAATTGATCAGAGTTGGCTCTAAAAGCTATGATCCCCTGGAATGGTATTTCCACTGTGTTCTTTGCGGTTCTGCTCCTTGAGTATAAAGAGAGGAGTGACAACTTTAAGCTCCTTGTAAACCAAGAAGCATTGGTATTTTATGAATTAGAAAATAAAATCTCAGCAAGGTTAAGAGGCTTACTCAAAGTCACACATTTAGTATGTCTGGGGACTGTGAATCAGTATTTTGATACCAAATTCAATTTTCTTACTGATATGCAAAGTATTTTATTTATTTATTTTTACTGTTTATTTTGTTTTTATTTATTTTTATGTGTTCAAATTTATGAGGTACATGTGCAATTTTGTTACATACATACTTCGTGTCGTGGTCAACTCAGGATTTTAACGGGCATTGTATCTATTAACCAATTTCTCATCATCCTCCTTCCTCTCTCTCCTTTACCCTTACAAGTATCCATTGTGTATCTTTCCACTCTCTACATCCATGTGAAATACATTTTTCTGCACTAACTTATGAAATGAGAACATGTAATATTTTTCTTTCTATGCCTTGCTTGTTTCATTAGGATAATGACCTCGAGTTCCATCAGTGTTGCTGTAAAATACATAATTTCATTCTTTTTTATGGCTGAATACTATTCCATTGTGTAGATATACCACATCTTCTTTATCCATTCATGCATTAATGGACACTTAGGTTGATTCCATATCTCTGCTGTTGTGAATAGTGGTACAATAAATATATGAATGCAGGTATTTTTTGAGTATGTTGATTTATTTTCCTTTGGGTAGATACCCAGTAGTAGTATTGCTGGATCAAATGGTAGTTCTATTTGCAGTTCTTTGAGAAATCTCCACACTGTTTTCCATAGAGGCTGTACTGATTTCCCACCATCATTATATGAGTTCCCTTTTCTTCTCATCTTTGCCAACACCATCTGTGTTTTGTTTTGTTTTGTTTTGTCTTTTAATAATAGCCATTCTGACTTGGATAAGATGATATCTCATTGTGTTTTCAATTTACATTTCTCTGATGATTAGCGATGTTGAACATTTTTCCATATACCTATTGGCCGTTTGTATGTTTCTTTTGGTACATGTCTATTCATGACCTTTGCCCACCTTTTAGTGGGACTGTGTTTGTTGTTGTTGTTGAGTTGCTTGAGTTCCTTGTGTATTCCAGATATTAGTCTCCTGTTGGATAAATAGTTTGAAAATATTTTCTCACATTCTATAGGTTGCCTGTTCACCATGTTGATTATTTCTTTTCCTGTGCAGAAGCTTTTTAGTGTAATTAAGTACCATTTGTCTATTTTCATTTTTGTTACCTGTTCTCTTGAGACCTTAGTCATAAATTCTATGCCTTGGCCAATACACAGAAGAGTCTTCCCCTAATATTTTTATAGATTTGGGTCTTATGTTTAAGTCTTTAATCCATCTTAAGTTGTTTTTTGTATGTGGTGAGAGATAGGTGTCCAGTTTCATTCTTCTGCAAATGGTAATTAAATTGTCCCAGCATCTTTTAATAAAAAGGGTGCCCTTTGCCAGAGTTCTTGTCAGCTTTGTCAAAGATCAGTTGGCTGTAAATATATGGCTTTATTTGTGGGTTCTCTATTCTGTTCCATTGATCTGATGTATGTATTTCTACCAGGACCATGCTATTTTGGTTACTATAGCCTTGTAATATAATCTGAATGATGTGATGCCTCCAGCTTTGTTCTTTTTGCTTCAGGATTACTTTGGATATTTGGGCTCTTTTCCAGTTCTATATGATTTTAGGATTGCTTTTTCTAATTCTGTGAAAAATGACATTGGTATTTTGGTAGGGATTGCATTGAATCTGTAGATTTCTTTGGGCAGTGTAATCATTTTAATGATATTAATTCTTCCAATTCATCAGCTTGGGATGTTTTTCCATTTGTTTCAACCCTCTTAAATTTTTTTCATCATTGTTTTATGGTTTTCATTGTAGAGAGCTTTTGCCTCCTTGGTTAAATATATTCCTAGGTATTTTTTCTTTGTAGTTATTATAAATGGAAATTTCCTTCTTGATTTCTGATTGCTTTTAGATGTTTATATTCCCTGGTATATGTGTGTTGCTCTACTTAAGTTTCATATTAAAAAGCACCATATCTATCTGCTTATTCATTTGTTTATTTGTTCATTTAAGAAGTATTCAGGTGCTAGTAGGGGGCAGAAGGTATTGGGGAACGTGGGCTCATTAAGTAGGTTACTTCCAAGGCTTTTATGAAGGAGGGGAAAGGACACAAGGCTGGAAGGGCAAATTATGCCCATAGTTAATATTTTTAATTTTTTTTTATTTCAGCACATTACGGGCATACAAATGTTTAGGTTTGTCCCACCTGAGTCAGAGCTTCAAGTACGTCCATCCCCCAGACAGAGTGCACTGCTCCCATTAGGTGTGTATATGCCCATCCCTGCCTCCCCCCTCCCACCTGCCCGACACCCGATGAATGTTATTACTATATGTGTACTTAAGTGTTGATCTGTTAACACCATTTTGATGGTCAGTACATGCAGTGCTTGTTTTTCCATTCTTGTGATACTTCGCTTAGTAGAATGGGCTCCAGCTCTATCCGGGATAATACAAGAGGTGCTAGATCACCATTGCTTTTTGTGGCTGACGAGAACTCTATGGTATACATATACCACATTTTATTAATCCACTCATGTGTTAGTGGGCACTTGGGTTGTTTCCACATCTTTGCAATTATGAATTGTGCTGCTATAAATATTACAGTGCAGATGTCTTTTTTATAGAATGTCTTTTTTTCCTTTGGGTAGGTGCCCAGTATTGGAATTATTGGATCAAATGGCAGTTCTACTTTTGTAGCTCTTTGAGGTATCTTCATATTACTTTCCACAGAGATTGTGCTAGTTTGCAGTTCCACCAGCAGTGTATGGGTGTTCTATCTCTCCGCATCCACGCCAACATTTATTGTTTGGGGACTTTTTGATAAAGGCCATTCTCACTGGAGATAAGTGATATCTCATTGTGGTTTTGATTT